>JAPKLY010000195.1:540272-617498 GCA_026898435.1 Prunella vulgaris
TTAAGGAAATAACCTAATAGTATTACTCTTTTGTGAGGATGGTACTAGGAAATAACATAATAGTATGTAATACTAGGCTGAGTAGTTCCTGATACCATCCTCACAAAACAATTATACTATTAGGATCCCAACATCAATACTAGTAAATAGAATCAATAAATCACTGATCCAATTGATAATCACACACCAAATCACTAAATTTATCATAACATTTTTTGTGAAGGATTTAATCATATTAGTTTGAATTTCAGAGTAATGTCAAAGAGACGAGGGAAAGGAAAGGGATCCACATCGCGTTCCACCGGAGTCTATAACAACCCGGAGTGGGAGAAAGACTGCTTTAAAAGTTGCGGTCATCGTCCATCTGATTATGACCTTTCATTTGAGGATAAAAGGGAGTACTTTCTGAGATTTGAGAAGGTGGTAAAGATGAAGCACTTTTCTGCAAGATATTTTCATAAAGAAACTGTGGAAAAACTTTCCTTTGGAGATGATGTAGAAGACCTTTTTGAGAATATAGGTTGGAGGAACATACTTAATATTCACAATCTGGCTTATGAAAAGCTCAACTTGGAATTTTTTAGTACCTTTGAGTTCGTGGCTTATGACGGTGCCCCCACTTGGCTGAACTGTAGGATCAACAATGTGTATCGGCAGATATCAACCGAAGACATCAATCAAATATTTGGAGTGATGGAAAAAGTCCCTAAGAAGCATTATTATGTCAAAGGACACTTTATGGATGAACAAAGCTCTTTGAGGCAAGTTGCTAAGGATGACGATGAGGATTACAATCCTCAACACTCAAAGGCCTCAAGGTTGGCGAATCCTCTATTAGCATATGCTCAGAAGGTGATGGCAAACACGGTATTTGCCCGTTATGAGACTGGAGGAATAAGATCCGAAGAACTTTATTTGCTTCATTCAATGGTCCATGGGACACCAGCTGATTTTACAGCGTACTTGTTGAAGCACTTGTCTTCTCAAATCAACCGTACGCAGTGCTTAGGGGGAGGGATGATAACTCAGATTGCTTTGAGTTTTGGATGGTCGGCGGAAGAAGGTGGAAAGGAGGCAGAATATCTTGACATTTCGCATTTGGTCAAAGCTAAATTCCTTGTCAGAGAAAGGAAAACTTATTGCTTCTTAAAAAGAACTCCAGAAGAAAAAAATTTCCCTTTAGATCGTTATGATCTAATCACTTGGAAGGGAGGAAGAGAGAATTGGAAGCTGGACACTTCTGAGCACATTACTTATGCACTGGATTTTTCTCATCACACTCAAGGAGGTAGTAAGAGACGGAGAGGTGAAGGATCGAGTCAACAAGAAATACAACAAGACGAGGAGCAAGGGGAAGTTGTGGACCGTGACGTTCGAGGGGAGCAAGGAGGTGATTTACGTGGAGAAATGCCACTCTTGAGACAAGACATGACTCAAATGATGAGCGATTATAAGGGTATGAAGCTGGAGTATGATGGTCATTTCCGGGAATTGAATGACAACATGCGTGAGCTCTTGGAGGCACAAAGGGCCATGATGGCCTGGCACAGAAGACAAGGCCATTTTCCTGACGACCCCCCTCCACAGTGAAGTCATACTTCGGCTGATTTTAACTTGTGGTGTTATCGTATTTGATATCTCTATGTTGGTATTTTTTATGCAATGTTATGGATATTAGGTTGTTGGATTTGTAGGATGGTTTGTTGAATTGGAAATTGTGGTGTTTGATTTTATTTTAGTATTGTTGACATTTTATGGTTTTTGCTAATTCAAGTAAATCGTTATCTTTTTTGCTTTATTGTTTTCTTACAAGTACTTAAATGTTATGGGTGCATTGCACCTACGCTCATGGAAAAGCAGGTGGTTAATCTGTATTTGGCTAATGATCATTTAAAGTTTCTGCTGAAGATTTAAATTCTCACAATTATTTTAAGTTTGGTGAATTGTTTCCATTACATTTTATATGGATGTGATGCTCGACTCAGAAAAAACTCTACAATGGTAGGTTCTTTTCTGTTATGACTCTGTATTTTCTGCATAAGAAAATCCTAAACTTGCCATGGATTTTGGGGTCCATTAGCTTCTTGTTGTACATCAATTTCCCGTTTAGCTTATTTTTTTTATCAGAATTTCCCATTCAGCTTTTATTTATGGTATACATGCACAAAATGATTATATGATGTAACATTTTTTGAAGCACTTGCAAGCTAGCAAGAGGTAATGTAGCTAAGCAGCTGAAGAAATTGTATAATGCATATTGCATCGGCCTTTCAATTTGTCGATGAGAATCAGTAACTGTTTCCATTAGGTCGTAACTAGAAAATTGTTTCTCTCAAAACTCATTCATTTAGCAGTGATAATAACTTGTGACAATAATTCTAGTTTATGACTCCATCATATTGCCTTCATTTGTATCCTTGGATTAATGATATTTTTCATGGTAAAGTGCACACTTAAAATTCTGAAATGTGTTAATGATCTTTTAATGGTGCAGCTCTCTTTCTTTTGGCTTCTATTTTTTAGTTTTAGTATTCTCACTATCTCCTCCCAGAACAGATTGGTGTTGGCATGTGCATGGAAGGGATCAAACATAATCCTGTTGTGTATGAGCTGATGTCTGAAATGGCATTTCGAAATGATTCTTTGCAACTTGAGGTAAAATAAAATGTACTTGTCTTACTATTCAGAACTAGTGTTGCTCTCATTATAATTGCATAGAAATGAACTTCCATCTCTGAAGCTCTGCTCGTCTCGCTGCTTAATTTGATGCATGCATCAGTTATTTATTATATAGATATCATATGCCTTCTGAGCGAAGATAATTTTGCTGTTTGGGTAGACTACAAAGCCATAAAAAACAGCATTAGTCAGACCTGACTCTTTAAGTTTAAGTTGTTTCAGAGCTTCTAGATTGATAGCATTACGCTTATTTGTCACCTGATAATAGTGCTTTTTTTGGTGTATTCAAGTTAGGACTTTCTGAGTCTTTTTTTCCTTCTATTATTACTTAAATTTTTGTTGGATATTCTGTGGCCCTCAAATTCCTAACTTCAGAATGCTGCTGACTTAATTTTCAGGAATGGTTGACAACCTACTCTCGTTGATGATATGGTAAATCTGTTAATCAGGTAGAGACTGCATGGAAAATTCTTCATCGCTCGATATATAACTGCACGGATGGTATTGCAGTATGTTTCTTGTGACCAATTAGTTCTGATATGCTTTGACCTTTTGCATTAGTACGCAATAAGATAATTGTGTATATTTACCTTTTCTTGATGTAATTGAGAACTTGGCAAATAGTAGTCCTAACTTGGCTGGTGTAAAGGAATGTGTTGGTAATGATAGGGTAGAGGGGTATACAAGGAATGGAATTGTGGTTTGGAGTGGAAACGACGACGAATGCCATGATTCTAGGTGGGACTTCGGGGCAACAGGTGTAATTTCAGTTACGAGCAATTTGGTTCCTCGTCTAATGAGGGAGCTGATGTTTGGGGGGAAGAATTTGTCTCTTAATTCAGGAATTATGCCTTTGATTAAGTGGCTATTTCACGATCTGAACCCTATTGGCTTGAACACTGCCCTGGCCCAGGTTGGGGTGGTGAGGCCAGTTTTTCGATTACCTTACGTGCCCCTTCCTTTAGCAAAGAGGGTGGAGTTTGTGAATATAGTGAATGAACTTGGAAGGGAGAATTTTGTAGGAGAGAAAGATGTGCAGGTCCTCAATGATGATGATTTCATTTTGATTGATCGGTATTAGCTGCAAGTCACATATCTGAGAAAGTAGAATGTAGCTCCAAGTTTCTAACCAAGCTGTCTGTTGTGCTTCTCCAGACTATGATTAACATCATTGTATTAGCTTTTAAAGTCAATCCAAGAAAGTTAATTTATTTATTTTTGTGGAAGGGTTTGAATATCCTATTCTCCTTAGGGCTCATAATCAATGCAAGTTATTCGACTCAGATTCCAGATTGTTCGAACCTTGTTTCAAATAAATGAGTATGAAAGTGGTTCATATCATAAACCACTTTTTAACAAGACAAAAAAATAAATTAATAAATATAAATTTTATATCACAAAGTAGTTTATATGATGAAAATAGTTTATATAATACTTTTGCTGAGTTGAGTATGTATTTAAAAAAAAAAAACCAAGTGTGGATGTATTAAATTACATGAGTTGAATTCATGTTCAACACATTATGACCAACTTGAATATGAATAGCAAAACTTTCTGTTGCACAAAATATATTCAAGAGATGTAATTAATCACCATTAACATTTAAAGTGGTGAATACAATTTAAATTTTTTAATCTCATATCCATGTGGATATATACTATAAGAAATCACATGATCAATCTGCTTTACTGCTGCACATGTCTTGTCTATCGTCGATGGAGCTGCTCGTCGAAGACAGCCATCGTCTAGGATAATCCTGGTTCTAAAGCGACACCTTTCACCCGACAGATCCATTTCCGTTTCCACGTGGTGCGGATACCTTGTTCTGTTGCGTTGAATGGAAGCCGAAGTTGAACATGTTCGTTGGCTGCTACCCTGTAGCACATGATTAGTAGCAGCAGATAATGTATTAAAATTGAAGATGGAACACCATTTGCATAGAAAAGAAACACACCTGTGAAGTATTTGTGAATCCCATGAAGTTAGCATATTGTTGTTGAAAACTCGAGTTCTGCATCTGGTGCTGTGCAACACAACATATGATCAAACATAAATCAATCGACTCTTTTCTTGCATGGCTCGCTATGATTTAGCGTTTTTCATCCTAAAACTAGTTGGTGATAGGAGGAGTGACTCTCCGGACTTTATTTTCGTCTAATAATTCGAAATTCTAATAAACAACTCGCACGCGATAGTAAGAGAGCTCACCCGAAAGGCTTTCGCTGAGGGAATTCGTCTCCAGTCTCTGTATTCCAACATGATAGGCAAGAATCCATGCCTCAAAAATCTGAGGATAAGAATAAAGGATCAATAATCATTGCAAGGTAGCTAATCATCAACAGTACTATTCTGTTGTTTAATCTAATGGAAATTGATCCATGGGTGTCAGAAACTGATCAGCAAATTCAAAATATACTCTGATAACGACGTTTTAACAACTGCAGTTAAAACTATTGCGAAGTTAGCCTGCTCCAGGTTTCCATGGTAGTGTAAGTGATCTTAGGTTATTAATATTACATTGGAATGTGAACTTACATCACCCAAATATGTTGCCAGAGAGCCCAATTAACTCAATCAAATCATAGATAATGAGAAAATATAACTGAGCGCTTTAACCAACTGAGATGGATTGTTCATCACATGTTAGAAACATGTATCTACACAAAGACATGCATACAAAAATACATGAGCAAACATGCACTACTAATTAAATTAACGAGGCAATTTCAATAAGAAGCAACTTAGGGAATTTTTCAATAAGAACATAAATTAGGTTTTATTAGTCTTGTGCATATCAACATAGAACAAAATCCTCACGTGGACACAGATTGAGACTCAAAGAAGCAGGTCATATGGACATAATAGTGAGCAATCGAAAACTAGTAGCATTCATAGAGAGCATACTCTTCGGTCTTCAAGATCTACAACATCATCATTGACTTCGTCCTCACTGTCGCGATCTGATATAACTTGTTCCATGGCCATGGGTTGTATTGATTACAACATCTTCACTTTAAAGATATAAATTGACACATAAAGTCTCAAATGTTCTCTTTGCGGAGTATGTTAAAAATATTGATATAAATTCAATAATAACTCAATACAACATAGAGTAACTTCGAAAGATTCATAACCACACCTAAAAGGAATGATATTATCCATGAAAGCAAAGTGAGGAAATTAAATCATCAAAACACAGGCACACCAAAAAATTATAATACTAAAAAGTTAAAGCACAAATACCATAATCAGAGCAATTGAGAGGAAACACTTTACCTTAAAGCAAATGACATGCAGGGAGCCAGAAACACATAGTGATAAAAGTTAAACTCTTTTAGAGCACTAGAATACAATGACCTACTCCCTATTTCTATTAAATAAAAGGGTTTTCTACGGGATAGTTCTGAAAATTTAAAGCAACTGAACTTCTGAATGAGGGGTCTGGGAAGAAATAGGAATGTTAAAAGCGGAAGATATGCAGAGAGCCAGACTATGACATTACTCATATAACCTGTAACATTTTCAGTATACCATTTTGTATTTAATTATCTAGATGAATGACGCGTATACTACTAAAAAATAACTAACTACTTAGGTACATCACATGTATACGTGTTAAAGATCCAGAGGCTAGAACATATTATGGAACACAAAAAGTGGAACAGACGAATCGAACTGAAGAAATACAAAGTGAAAAAATGTTACACCCTTTAGAATGCCAGAATACAACTTACTACCTAGTTCTTTTACACAAGGACTTGTCACTGCATGAAGATGTTACACTACAAGGACCATGTTTTGACACTCATTTTACTACTGGATTTGAGAACTGGGAGCAAAAGACCAAAATAGAACATAATTATCAAAGAAGCATTTCTAAGCCAACAGATTTTCTTCGAGACACATTAGCTTTAATTACCAGAGGTATACATCAAAATTCTCAGTTCTGAACTAAACTGAGCTGCATTTTATTAGTGTCTTTAGAAACATAGCAGTATGACAAATAAGAAAGTTCAAAGATGAGTTGTAACAAAATGATCCTTAACCACTCACTTGCGCTCTATGCGAGTGAAAGAACTTGCCGCTTCTGCAATAGTTTTAACTCTGTGTGATGTATGACCAAACGTAATTGGCTTCCTTAGATTAAATTAGTTGCATTACAAAAACATTGTGCAGTGGAGGAGCTATTGGAAGAGCATGATAAGTTGCAGTACTTAATTCAGAACACTCTCAGATGCTGCACACTGAGATTCTCCAATAAGTAATTATCTTGTTCTTTGACAACAGTTCTCGAACAAATATACCAAATGCTAGCAATTTCAAGGATTACAAAATATAGTTTCTATGAAGCATTAATCAAACAAAGCATATCTTATGTTCTCATAAACATATCATAGATTCACTTATAAACACCAGACATAACATCTTCACGAAGCTCTGTAAAGGCTGATCAAGATCATAAAGCACAACCCAGTTTATCAGCTTCACACACATTTCTTACAGATCAGCTCCATACGACTATTTATTCAAGCAATTAACCTTCCATACAATCTGTACATACCAAATCAAGTGCATTGGCGAAGCCTCCCTCGATTTGAATGAACATATCCTGGCCGTGGAAGGGGGGCTCCAAGGGGAGCAAGAATATTTTGAATGCCATTGGAGTTAGACGGTGGCAAGGACGTGATTGATCTTCTCTACCACTATGTTCATATAGAGGAGGTGCATCATCGACTGAACACGCTGAGTGGCACAGTATAGCGCTGGCGATAGAAATGCAAAGAGGAAGACAATGTGCAGTGGAGTTGTAAGTAATAAGGTGAAAATAAGGAATGTACAGCAATAAAATCAACGTAAAACATACCAAAATTGGTGTTTTCACATAGATATAGATCTAACGCGCACTTGCACCTAAAGCATTACACCTTTAAAACTAACATTAAGCTCATGATAAATCAAATAATTTGCACATAAAGCACTACACCTTCAAAACACACAGAGTGGCAACCATAATATGCAAGAATAGATCAATAAGATGCAGGCACAAAGAAATGGACACAGTCAACAATAATAATAAAAGCTTTGGAGGGCAAGTAGAAAGTAATCATTGGATGTGACTGGTTGAGGTTTTTCGTTCTTCTCATTTAAACCTATTACAAACACATTTTAAGTTTTTTCAGGAATAATAATTTAGCTACATTAACTGGTTAAATGCAGCAAACATTGATCAGAAACATTGGGCAATTTTATCATGTAAAGGTACCTGAGTCCTCCAAAGAACTGCTGTCAAAATCTGATGATTCTGGACTCTATTGGCACTGGTTACACAATTTAGATGAACATGTGTCAAGGGAAAGGTGGACGGTGTCGTTCAGCATAGCATAGATATGCACATGATAAGTTAGGACCCATATAACCATAATCAAAATGGTAAATGCAAATGTAAAGGAATCGCAGAAAATATGTTTGCATAACCTCTTAGGAATGTTATCATAGTTTGTAAAACTGCCATTTGAACTTCACAACGACATAGAGCCACATTATATTCAAACAGTAAGTTTTTACAGTAGAATTTAGACAATCAATAGTGAGAAAAAAAATGATATGATACTAACTATTTCCTCTTCTTGTTGACGACATATCTGCTCAGGAAATCGTAGTACTAAATCAAGTCCATTCACTAAAAATTACAACAAATAAAATGTCTCTGCAATTCTCAATCCTGAGGCACACAATAATCATGGACAAATTACATCTGAAATCATGATAAATCCGCACAAGTTTTCGAAATGCGCACCTTCTTCTCCAAGTCTCGCCTTTACGCCGTCGCCGCCGTCGTCGAGACTGGTTCTACCTCCTCCTCCTCCTCGCAGAGCGCGGCGGTCGACAAGCACCGCGGCGCGCAACCGTTTTGGTGGTCGCCGATGGACTTCCAAATCGAGAAATCGAAGCTGCAGAGTGATCAAAACAGGGAGACGAAGCTTCTCCTCTGCATCAAGCGCTATAATTCGAAGTTTTGCTTCAACAAATCCGTCCTCGGGAAAGTTCAGGTTCCGGTGAAATCGCTATTCGACGATTACCGATTGAGTTCACGGGGAAATCAATGGCGAAACACCCACATCCTTTGCGATTTAACCGTCCGTCGGCATATTGGAATTGAATTTTGAAATGAGATGAAATTGGGGGATTAGGGTTCTAATGAGTGTAAAAATTAATTTTTAAAACATGAATTTTAATTTGATTAAAATATATTAAGAAATAATAATATTTTAATTAAAAAGGTTAATTTGGTAATTTTAATTTAATTTAATAATATTAATTAATTTTTTTAACAGTGCGATCGCCTTATGCATAATGCAATCGTCCTAGTGCAAAAGATAATCTCTTCAAAATAATATTGTACATTGGATCATGAATCCAACGATATTTAGGTGGTTTATTGACGTTGGGAAGAGAAGAACCCATCCTAGTTTATATAATGCAGCATGTGTCTCCAAAAAACTTGTCGCCTTTCTTATCTTTATGGACCCAAACCACTGATTTCCATACATATCCTCACTAACTTCTTTTTCTCCTTTTTTTCGTCAATTGTCCTTTTCATGACGAAAATTGCCGGGCAGCAATTAAGGTCTATCACGTTCTTATCGTTATTGTACTTGACCCGATAAAAAAAATCAGTGTCGTGTTTGAGTTAACCTCTTCAAATTTTTTTAAAAAATAATTAAATATATTATTCAATATTTTGTAATTTTATTAAAAATATTATACTGCTTTTAATCATGTCAAATCGTTTCGTGAGTATTGTAATATTAATTGTACTTTAAAATTTATTTATTTTTCTTATAGTAGATTATCATGTATGATCGTTTCCACACGAATTTTTGCCCATGTCGTGTTGGATTCTAATTATCATATTGCATTCGTGTTTAATTTTATTATATTGTTAACATATTGACTCAAAACATGCATAAATATATGAATGGTGACCCTTAATTGTCGTGGTTGAAAAACTTAAAACTTAAAACTTGATTTGGATAGTCATTTAAAATTTAATGAATTTTAAAAGAGTAAATCTCTTTTGCACCAACTGCACCATGCAATTTAAATGTCTTTTTATAAAGTTATATCATTTATTACTAAACAATCACATTATTATTATTGAAAAGTTACACCATTAAAAATAAATTTTTCAATAATAATATGTATGACTTTTCAATAGTATTTTGTTTAAAATTTTAAAAATGCATTTAAGTTGCACGGTGCATCTGATGCATATAAAACTAAGACATTTGAAAATAAATAGTTTTAAGAATTCATAAATTTTAAATGATATGATTGTATTAAGTACTTGAATTTTTTTTTTTAATTTAAACTAGATTAAAATTAAAATTTTGAAATATATCAATATAAATATTTTCCTCAAACAGGTGAAGTAAATTTAAATTATTAATTTAAGATTCATAGCCTTAGATCTCTTCATACAAACATTGTTGGGATGCTATATATGCCAAATTATGTTTCGTGAATTTTGACAACCAGAAGGAGAAGAAACTAATGTGAAGAAGTTTAAAAACACTTATCGATGTGGAAATTATATCAATATTAAAAATCAGGAAAATGGCTTCCAATTCAATATTTGAAAATTAGACTATAGCTAAGAGATTAAAAAAACCAATTAAGAAATTAAAAGACAGAAGTAATGAATTTAAAACTTTGTTTACGTCATATAATTTAGATTATTTAATGATAATCTTAAAGTAAGATCCAAATAATTAGAAGAATTGTTCTAAAATTGTCATTCTCCATGGAGACAACAGTCTTTCAAAGCCACGGCTTTCCAATACTATAAACATATTTTTTAAAGATACATATAGAATGAGATTTAGTAAATAAATCTATCAAATTATCAATACAATGCACTCTTTTGGAGTTTATGAAAATAAAAGAATTTAGGGGATATATATTGTGTCAAGTTTTCTGATTTGTGTAACATAAATTGTACTGTCCTTATTATGGACTTTAAAGGATACATCATTTTTAATAATATCATATAGATTATAAATGTATTCACCAATAGATCTAATCAAATACATTCTCGTGAAACCTCATATAAATCATACATATAAGTAACATTTATAAAGCTTACTAGTGATTATCATGGAAGGAACTTCTGTTCCTACTTGTAGTGAATCAAACAAATATTGATATGGATGATATGTACATATATACATATATATATATAATTTATGCAACGCCATCTTCAAGCACGTTGACTATTGTATAAAATTTATTTTTTCTTGAAAGTGCTCAATCTGCATAACGAGATTATACCTAATTTTTACAAAAAAAAAATTATTTCAATTTGTGACTTTAAGATTAAACTAACAATATTGAGATAATACAAAAGCATATAATAATTTTATGAACATGGATGAAAATGCTTCATTATTTATATATTCCTTCTTCAGGAAGATTAATTTAATAGAACGTAACACAATTAATTCGACTATATTAGGTATAGTTGTCAAATGGGTCAGCCTGGTACCGGCACACTGGGCCATGGTATTTTTTGGGCCAGGCCAGGCCCGGTTCTCTTTGGGCCATATATTTCCAAGTCCCTCCTGTCCCAAGATGGGCTATCTGGCTACCAGATCAAACCAGCCCAATTTTTTTTTATTTTTAATATATAACCACTACATTTGATATCTATAATTATCTTATTAATTGATAATTTTGTATACAATTACAACTTAAATAGTCATAAAATTTTATATAATTTATAAAAATAATTTAATAATTAAAATAAAAATTAAATTGCTATATAATATTTAAACAATAATAATTCAACAAACTTTAATAAACTATAATTCACAAAAATAAATTCAAACAACAATTTTATAAACATCCTTCATAAACTCAAATTCATTAAAAAAATTAAACAAGTAATTCATCAATCCTCTATAAGTTTGAATTATAATTTATTTTAACAAACATAGAAACTTATAATTAAATAAATTAAAATATCAAGATTCAGAATAAAATATTGTCAATTTTATTTATTAATTGAGATATTTGATTAAAAATATCTTTTGAGAAAAGTTTCAATAAAAATGCACATATTCCTTGACCATATTTATACAAGTAAAATACTTACGGAAAATATTTAAAAGAATATAAAATTTTAAAAAAATTAAAATAAAAGTAGTATAACTCATAAGAAAATAGAAAAGATTCATAAGAGAAGTATCATATAAAAAATATTTTTTAAATTAAAAAAATAATCATACCGTGCTGGGCCGTCCAACAAAAACCTGACCTAATCCGGGCCGGGCCCAAGTGGCCCACCGAACCAATCGGGCCGGGCCCAAGTGGCCCACCGAACCAATCGGGCCGGGTCTAATATTAGGTTAATGACTGTTGTAGTTTATACTATACATATTACAATTTTTTCTTATTCCTCATCTAGAGAATCTAATATCCATCTGGGATATTCTTATATATTGACATTAGGGGTGGCATACCGTATCATACCGTACCGTACCGCTCATACCGTATACCGTACCGAAATTTTCGGTATGCATTTTTGCATACCGATACCGTACCAAAAATTTTGGTATACCGGATTTCGGTATACCAAAATTTCGGTATACCAAAAATGCATACCGCACACCGTACCGAAAATTTCGGTATACCGTACCGTACCGATATTTTGATATATACCGATCTATACCGAAATACCGGTCCATACCGAAATACCGACTATGTCGGTATACCGTCCATACTGGTATATACCGCCATACCGGTCTATACCGAAATAATTGAAGTATAATTTTAATTAAATAAAAATAAATTTAATATTAAATTACCAAAATGGTATATACCGGTATACCGAGATACCGAAATATTTTCGGTATACCGGTTTATACCGAAAATATTTTGGTATTTCGGTATATACCGGTATACCAAAAATTTTAAAATTCTATACCGATACCGTACCGAAAATATCGGTATGGTATCATACCGTACCGAAATTTTTGATAAATTCGGTATTTTTCGGTATGATAAGTACGGTATACCGGTATTTTCGGTATTTGCTTCACCCCTAATTGACATTATCATACAAATATGCGGCTACAAGGTACATTAACTGCAATCATAAATTCATTTAACTGCTAGAAATTTTTTATAGCATAATTTTATTTTGTTCATACAGGAGAATATATTTTATCAAATCAAAATCAATAATTGGTATTTGTAAAAACCCTTAAGCTATTAACCTTGCTCACCACATTATTTTCATTTTATTTTCGTACTAACACTTATATTATATCCAACAGGGATAATAGTTCTAGTGTACGTACGGTAAAATCAAATACTTTTATTCATCTAGCGAGTCTAACTCTATCACACTTACTTCTTTCTATTACACTCAATCAAAGTGCTTTGGACACCTAATTTAGGTACTGGATCCAGATTTTAGAAAGAGCAATTATTAGTACGAATAAATTATTGACAACAATGATATTTATATCTTCTGTATTTATTTATAAAATTTATTTAAACCAAATTCTCATCATTTCCGAAAATATTTTGGTCTGACATTGAACAATTTTAGTATTTTAATTATTATGTCCACGTGTTCTATTATTAGGATTTTTGTCCTCAAGAAGAACCTATTCAGGGAATTTCGAGAATGACAGAATATTTTGTTAGATTTAGTTCACCATGGATTTATATCTTTCTTGTTATAAGAAGGTCCTTTATGCATCCAGTATATGGGGCATCAACATATATATATATACTTAATTTTATTGGAACTGCCTCAACCATTTATAGTAACTTTTTTTTTTCTGTTAGTACCCACACAAATTATAAAAATCAATTACATAATTAATTTTTTGACTTATGATACATGTGTGAGTTAGCATACCTGATCAATTAGCTTATCTATGATTACAAATTAATTGGTAGAGATACAAACATGATTAGCGAAAGTATTCAATTGGAAGTTGTGAAATTTTGGGGGCCAATTGGTAGGGGACTCGTTTTGATAACGTGTTATAAATCAAGAAATTAAGAAAAAGAAGATCACAAGTTTGTTGACTCAATTCGTCGCGAGGTAACTACGTCTGGAAGCATATCAGGAGAGATTTCACTTATATGACTTTGTAACGTATTACAAAATACAATGGAATATATATATTTTTTTTATCGGTAAATATTAGTTGTTAGTAGTTAGAAGTTAGTTCACCAAGTCTCCTTACAGCCCAAGAATATCTCCCTCATATTCGTTCCCAAAGGGAATCGAACCCAGGCCACTCACTCAAGTGAGGAGCCTAGTGGCCAGGTGAGCTAGCTCCCCTGGTTACAGTGGAATATATATAATATAATCAATATATTTAACCCTAAAAGCCTATCAGATACAAGTAGGTCTCTTGTAAACTCGAGCTCAGATGAACTCGTATCACTGTTATGTGTAACCACTATCACTGTTATTCATATATACTATCACTGTTATAAAAATATACTTGATTTGTTAATAGTGATAGTGTATATACATAATAGTGATAGTAAATATGCATAACATTATAGTGTATATACATGACAGTGATAATTGAGAACCCGAGTTCACCGTAAACTCGGGTTCATACAAGTTATTGTCATCAAATACTTGGTCCAATAAATTTTACTTAACCTATAAGTAATATCCGTAATATTAATATATTTATAACATTAACTTTCTAATCGTATGATAATTCAACACACTTCATTTTAGATTTGACTTTCGTTCAACTAATTTTGAATGTTCAACTATTAATCATGTAATCAGCTATAGAGAATAAGTATCCAGTTTTTAAAGTTAATTTCGCCTCAATTAAATTTTTCTATTTAATTTTTAATATTTTTTAATAGAATTGATTTATATTGGTTAAATGGATAGAACAATTTTTTCTGTAAAATAATTAATTTAAAAAAATGAAACAATAGAAATATATTTTTATATATATTTATTAGTGAATGATGTGCAATTTAGAAATATATGTAAGAAGTGAATAGTATCTTGAAAAAGTAAAATTAAGACTTAGGGAGTGATAGCAAAATATTGAAAAATTCAAAAGAAATAAAAATAAAAATATCCCATCAACTCAAATGATTACGATCAAACATTTCTTGTAAAAAAAAATTGATCAAGAGTAATAATTTGAATTTCAATAATTATAAACTCTTCTATACACTCAAATGTATGACATATATTTGAATTTTAAGTTTAATTTTATTTTTTTCAAAATATACAATAGCATGTCAAAATATATATATTTTTCTTTTTTATAATTGAGATATTATTATTATTTTTTAGGGGTTTTATTTGTTAATTTTTAAGTATTACTAATTACTCTCTCCGTCCCAGGGGTATTTGCACCCCTAGGATGACACATGGTTTAAGGAAAATGTATTTTTTTAAATAAAGTAGTGGTGTATGGGTAAATATGTGGAAAGTTTTGTGAGTGTGTACGCAAATCGATGTTTCCCTTTTAAGTAGTGTGCAAATTGGTTTGGGACAACCCAAAATGGAAAGTGTGCAAATTGGTTTGGGACGGAGGGAATACTTCTTAAAATTACTATTTAAATATATATTTTTTTGAGCAACACTTGTGTACAAATTTCTACCGTAGAAATATCCATTTTTGAAAAATTCGCGGATCTAAACCGGGTCGGGTCAGATTTGGATATTTTTTTCCAAAATTCGCGCAACTTGTAGTTCCAGGTTTTTTCGCTTCCAGGTATGTTACAATTTGGGAAAAGACGTGTTAGAATTAGGCAAAATCTGTGTTACTAATTCTTAAAAAATTAATTTTTTGTACTTTTTAAGTAACTATAAAGAAAATATGTATTTCTGCAAGTATAAATATGTGTTACTTAATTTATTTTTTATTCCCTTTGTTGATTTATGTTAATAATATGTTTTTTCGCTCCCAGGTATGTTACAATTTGGGCAAAGGCGTGTTACAATTAGGCAAAATCTGTGTTACTAATTCTTAAAAAATTAATTTTTTATACTTTTCAAGTAACTATAAAGAAAATATGTATTTCCGCAAGTATAAATATGTGTTACTTAATTTATTTTTTATTTTCTTTGTTGATTTATGTTAATAATATGTTATTCATGTACTTAATACATCATTTAATACCTTATATATGTTATATAAAATATAATATATATTTTTATAAGGATAAATAAATGTTTGTGCATACAGTAACACACATTTGATCTTGCAGTAACACACATTTACTCTAATTGTAACACACATTTGTAGTAACACACATTTACTCTAATTGTAACACACATTTAATATATTTACTTCTACAAAAAATAAATGAATATGTGTAGAAAACAACATTTAATATGGTTGTAACACACGTTTTGCCTTAAAGTAACATGCATTTGCCCCAATTGTAACATACCTGGGAGCAAAAATCACAAGCTAAGCGAATTTTAGACCCTCGAATTTTCAGAAATGGATATTTATAAGATCCGTAGAAATTTGTATATAAGTGTTTGTCTATTTTTTTAATTCAAAATTTAAATATATATTTTTTTTAATTCAAATTCATGAACTTGAGAGCACGCATGAACCACTCGTCAATTTTAATTGGATTTTAAAAACTTGAGTGGACTAAGACAAAAATAAATAAATAGGACATAAAAAACACATTTTTTCCAAGATAGCCCAAAATTTAGGAAAGACAAAAGTCCTACAACATCTAGTACTAGTATCATCCTGGACCATTTTGGAGTGCACGAAATGGCCACCTATGATCACCACTCACAGCTGCACATGTCTTGATACATATAATAATTATACATGCACACAACAAATGTTCAACCGTACTAACACTAAAATTATAGGAAAAAATGATGCAACTTCTTATGGCATTCCTCATCTTCCTTGCTTTCCTTGTCTTCCTAATTTTTCACAAGCCAAAACCCGCTCTACCACCAGGTCCACCAGGCCTTCCCTTCATCGGAAACCTCCACCAATTCGGCACCACCGCTCCCCACATCTACCTCACCCACCTCTCCAAAATATACGGCCCTCTCGTCTCCCTCAAGCTTGGCTCCGTCCCTCTCCTAGTTGTCTCTTCAGCAGATGGCGCCAGGGAAGTACTCAAAACGCACGACCTCGCCTTCTGCAGTCGCCCCATGACCCTCGGACAGCATAAGCTCTCCTACAACGGATTAGACATTGCCTTCGCGCCTTACAGCGAGTCGTGGAGGGAGTTGAGAAAGATTTGCGTACTTCATCTCCTCAGCAACAAGCAAGTACAGTCTTTTCGGCCTATAAGGGAAGCTGAAGTCTTTCACATGATCAACAACCTGTCTGTGATGAGTGCAACCGCAGGTGAGGTTATCAACTTGAGTACGATGATGCTGTCGTTCACGAGCACCTTGATCGGTCGGGTGGCGTTCGGGGGGATCACCAAGAGAAGGAGGTTTGATGAGCTTATGATTGAATCCCAGGCTATGCAAGGTGGGGTGTTTGTTTCTGATTATTTGCCTTCGTTTGGTTGGGTGGATAAGGTGAGTGGGATGATTGGGAGGCTGGATAAGGTGTGTAGAGAGTTGGATGAGTTTTTCAATGAGTTGATAGATGAGCACATGGATGTCACTAGACAAAGCTCAGGAAATAACAACATCCTCGATCTTTTGATCCAACTAAAAGAACAAAAATCTTGCTCCATTGATTTGACATGGGATCAAGTGAAAGCTATACTCATGGTGAGCAATCTTCTTCAATCTCAGACCATAATTATTATAGCCACATTTCATGTTACACACACCTGCTAGAAATTCTCTCCCACTCTCTCTTTATTATTAATTTTTGCACAGGATATATTTATTGCTGGAACAGACACGAGTGCAGCAACAGTAATCTGGACCATGACAGCCTTGATGCAGAATCCAACAACAATGAAGAAACTGCAAAATGAAATAAGAGAATCTGTAGGGAAAAAAGGTGAAGTAAATGAAGATGATCTCCCAAAATTACTTTACCTAAAAGCAGTGATCAAAGAGGCCTTGAGATTGTATCCACCAGCTCCGCTCCTAATACCTAGGGAAACAATTAAAGTTTGCAACATAATGGGCTACACAATTCCACCCAAAACTACTGTCTTCATTAATGCATGGGCTATTGCAAGAGATCCTGAATGTTGGGAATGTCCAAATGAGTTTAAGCCCGAGAGATTCTTGAACAGTGATGTAGATGTCGTTGGGCAAGACTTTCGAGTGGTTCCATTCGGAGCAGGGCGAAGGGGATGTCCGGGGATATCCATGGGACTTGCAACGGTGGAGCTCGCTCTTGCTAACCTCATTTACTCTTTCGATTGGCAGTTGCCTCCCGGTATGAGCAGAGAAGATATTGATGTTGAAGTTTCGCCTGGGATTACTATGCATAAGAAGAATCCACTTTGTCTTGTGCCTATAAATGCACATCTTCATCACATATAAATATATAGCTTATCTGCTCATTTGATTTTCACACGAGTTTTCATGTATGAAGTTACTTATTAGTGTTTGTTTCTGGATTACATAAGCAAGATTTTACTTCCAACATCACAATACATGTTTATTTAAATAGTTATAAGTTGGATTTCAAAATAATACTAACTTATGACACCTACGAGCTCTGAACTCTATCTCATACTACAAATTTTTCCAATATAATAATTCCACTATCACTCACTTTTTCACTCTATCTTAATCAATTCTATCCTACTGCATCCAATCAAACAAACAAACATACACAAAAGTTAATCCGACATTTTTTACAAATTCTAAGATTTCTCGGTCAGGATTTTCCTAACCAGGACTGCGCATCTATTCAGCCTTGATGAATTACACTCTGCAGCTATGAGCCTATAAATGCAAAAAACATGAGCTTCGCCCCTTGCACCACTACCAGACACAGTGACTCCACCAACACCGATGATACACCGCCACCTTCACCACCCCTGCCGTATTCATACGATATGAGAAGGCTGTGAAAAAGAAACCTTCATAGCTGATTAATAAAGCAACCTAAATTTAAATATTGTTAATAGCAAAGAATTCACCATGAATTTAAATTTAAAAAATAAAATCAATTGACTTCGAGTTAAGGAAAAAACCTGAAAGACGACAGATGAAGGAGTGATGCAAGCATGAGTCCTGCTGCAAGATTATCATGCAAATCCTATCCTAAACTCAAAGCCAGTGTATCTTAAACAAGTGACATAAGTAATGAGTCTTCAAATGATTATACAAACACCGGAGAAAACTGTAGATTTATTTACATTACAGTGACCATTAAAATTACTTCATAACTTATTTAGTGACGGAAAGAGAATAGAGCAGTATATTCTATAATTTCAGGCCAGAGTGGATGGCAGCAACTCCTCCAACAAGATTTTCATACTCAACCTTCTGAAAACCAGCCTGTGCAATCATACTGGCAAATTTCTCCTGCAGTTGCAAATAACGTCCAAAGCATAAGGCTGAAAACACTCTAAACAGTTAAACCTCAAATCTTTCCACTAGTAAACAATGCAATAAAGGTTTGAAGACTCTTTTAACAATGACATAGATGGTTGAGGCTCTAATTAGTGATCAACAGATGTTCAATGCAGCCTCTGTGACTCTGTCACAATAAGACATGCCTCACTTCATACACAGTGCACCACATAACCAATTATTAGGGCAAAACGATTATAATAGTTAAACAAGGAACAATTATAAGCTTCCAAAAGTACTTTTGTAAAGATGACACGAATTAGTTAGAAAGAACTCCAGTTTCATGGAAAATTCGGAATATGAAATTCGCAATAAGGAGAGTACTTCTTTGGGATGCACATTAACGGTCAAAAGACTGACTGCATATCAAGAATCATGGAATATAAAGGAAGAAATGAATAGATTCACTTCTGACTTCTTTGGACTGCAATTTAATGGTCAAAAGACTGAGTGCATATCAAGAATCTTGGAATATAGAGGAAGAAATAAATTGATTACTTCCATTTACTAATTTGACACTTATGATTAAGTACAACGTGTACTCATTTCAAAAAAGAAATCCAAAATACATTAACCATCCATTTGTTTATGCCCAAACAAATTCATGAAACAAGACAAAATGCAATCTAGTTAATTATTTTTATCAACAGTAAATATTCCATGACTGTCACAGTGCCGGAGAGCATTAAACAAGTTTTGATACATCTGCAAAAGCATGCATTGTACCTGTGAGGGAAAACGACGAATGCTCTCAGCCAGATTCTCATAAGATTTACGATCGTGTGCAACATATTCACCTAGTGTAGGAATGGCTGAAAATGAATAATAATCATACCTGAGAGTAACATTGTAGACTAATTATCAACGCAGAAATAAAAAGAGGAACATGTAATCTTAAAAACCATTTCAATGGATATAACATTAATTATATGTGTAATTCTATACAGTTCCTACCTCTCTAAGTAGTTCAGAAGTAAAGGCAACATAAGAAGAGAATCATCAAATCCAGTAATTTTCGTTAACCTATAACTCACCAAAATAGAACAAGGGTGTGGTTGGTTCATAATTCTTCAACAGGAATGATAATGGGATGGGTATAAGGTAACGGTGGGTAATGGAAAAAAAGAAAGAAAGAAAATGACTACGTCATAATATTACGTATGGGGCAATGAGATTCAAATTAATTTAATGATTACCCCATTTGATTAACTACCTCCCTCCTATAATCATTTATCCTCAATCATTCCACTATTAATTAACTAACAAACATTTTTTTATCCCCACTTACTCCAAGATTATAACAAAGCACCAACAATGTACCTACTCATAACAATTTACAATGTAATTATTTATTATTCTCATTATCATTCCCCTAGAAAAATTATGAACCAAACACCCCCTAAAAGTAACAATAAATCACATAGCAGCCGGGACACTTGACATATCAGTCTATGACAGACAGTCCTCTTGCTCCAAAATAAACATGTTTATGACAAGGAAAACTTCAAAATGATGGATAAATTTCAGTCATTAAGAATCTTACAACAAATGGAATTAAATGTGCACTAAAAGAATGCTTTTCTTGTTGTGTACAGAGTACGAGTAACGGAGCATGAGAGGCCTTTCCTGAGGCACACTTAATACTTACAAGTCTTTAAATATGGGAAGTTCCACGTGGCTATATTCAAGGCAAAGAAATCTTCCTCCTTTTTTAAGCACCCTTACAAACACAAGAAAGAGAAGTTAGAAAATTAAAAAAATCAACATACACAAAAAAGGAAAAGATTATCTGGGTTGGGATTTGTGGTGGTGGGGATGGGGGAGGGGGGGATGACAAATTGAAATGATTTGTTAAAACTTAAAAACTAATCATAGAAAGGCAATTGCTAGTCCTTTAAAAAGGCTATGGGCCAGATTTATCTCTAGAACATCCTACTGCACTAAGTATACAACTCATATAGTCATATGAGTAGTATCTCTGTCAAGTAAATTAATGGGATCAGAGTCGACCACTTCCAACTCCAAATTTATCAGATACACAAATAAACAAATACTGAACACAATTAGAGAAAACAATTAGAACAGTCAGATATATAATCGATGGTTCCTTGACAAACCTGTAAGCTTCTGCAAGAGCTTTTTCTATATGCGTTGCATTCCTTATTCCAAATGCAATTGTATAACCGTCCATCGAATCATCTATAAATTTTAATGCTTCAGCATCTCCTTGTCCCCAAACAAGAGCTTTATGTGTATGAATGCCTGAATACATGAAAGATGAATCTCTTCCTCAGAAAATAAATGAACTACGTGTTGAGGCATTTTACTAGAGACCAAATATAAAATTAGTGACTTACCTTTCTCTTGGGCCCTCCATTTTCCAACATTCAACATATTGGTGTTGATATCATAAACAAAAATTTGAGTTTCATTAATTAGACTATCATAACTTTTGTCTCTCACAGCTCTGTATTTGGGTTTATATATGCTTTCCAGGATTCTGAAAGCGACATCCCCTGTAAAATTAGAGAAATTTCTCACCACGAAAATAATATGACATCAGATATCCAACTGTCAAAGAATCAAACTTTAGGAATTTAGTTTCACTTCCCTAAAATACTATATATGATAAGAGAACATTTAACCCCAAGAACAGGAGTAAATAGCATTATAACTCAATGGGTATTTGATATTAAACATGATGATAAACCTTGCTCAGTATCTTATGCATCCAGAACATCAATACTAAGAAACATGCACAGATTAATTAGTTTTCAAGATTACGAGGGTGATACACTTGATGCATGTGTAGGTTGACATTTAAATTCAAAACTTAACAAATTGAAGTTAAAAACTTCATGTAAGACAAATCAACTATCTGGTGAGGAATCTCAAAATGTATGCCCGTGAGTCCATGACTTCTATAATCCCTTTTCTAGTGCCTTGTAGTATTTGCAATAGACCAAGCAATGTATTAGTGTCAGTGGACAAGATTGGGCAGACAAATCACTATGTAGTCTCTTGAAGTACTACAATATTCTGAAAGATATATGTAAAGGCAGAATTGCATAGCATGCGGCGAAAGGAAAAGTTACTGGATAATTTATTGACAAATAAGAGTACGACATAGTTGTGTCTTTTAGAAATTAAAGTCTGGCTAACTCATTTCGACACTAATGTTAATGATACACGTGTCCTTTCATAGAGCATAAGCATGAAAGACAAAGTTGCATCATGGCTGTATCTTGTATCGTTATTACAATAAATTAATGACTAATTATTAGTATATATTTGAACTAAGACAATAATTAAAATACTAAAGATTATTTAATCATTTTGTTTGGAATATGTTTAAACATCAATATACAAAGATTCGAGAATAGCTGTGCAGAAAATGAAAATATATAGTTGGACGTTCGGGGATATAGAAATAAAAAATTTCATTCCTGAACAGTCTGCCCTATAATTTGAACTTCAAGTTTGTATAATCTACAGAATATCACACATACTCATCAAAAACGTTATCACCACACTCATAGATCACCTGTTCCACCAGCCACATCGAGATGCTTCATCCCCGGAAACGGATGCAACTTGGAAACAAGCCTACAATGTTGACCAACAGAAGTAACCTAATTAACTTTACATGCTTAACTATTAGATAGAATAACTTCATCTCATCATCCAATAATCAAAAGGGACAAACAATTTGCCTCAGAAAAGAGAAAAAAGGGAACAAAATTGAAATATAAACCTGTCTTTCCATGATCTTTGCAGACCACCACTGATCAAATCATTCATGCGATCATATTTCGATGCAACTCTAGAGAACAACTTGCCAATCATTCGACTCTTATTGTCATCCCTTACTTCCCTAAAACCTAGAAAGAAATTATTTCTTAAAAATTACAAAAAGAAAGGGCACACGTGCACAGACGACCTCAATTACCATACAGCAAAGTGAAGAAATACACATAAGACTTTGTAAATTCCAAAACATATTCAAATATGCCGAAACCGTTAATTCACGAAAATTGAAAACTAACCCAAACTGGTTGCGTGATATTGCAAATGCGCTGTGTTACGCAGTGGCGACAGCAAATTGTTCTTCCTCAGGCGGCGATAAATTGACCGCACCGCCATTTCAAAGGTCAAAAGGTGATCACTGATTTCAATCCAAAAATATTTTGAGAAAACAAATGAAATCGATTTTGCAAAGACGGTGATCGAGACACCACAGAAGAGGTAGAGTATGATGGATAGCTACGAAGAGAAATTTGGGGATAAAAATGACCCTCTGTTTAAAACTTTAAAGAGTCACTTCTCCAACAATGTCCTCTATTTTGAAGTACTCTATCCTTCATTTTGAAAAGGGATGGCAAAATGATCCGTCCTTTAGTCGGCCCGCCCTGACCTGCTCCATTTGTGGTAGCCCCGTCCCGCCCCATTCTGAGAATGGGGCAGCCCGCCCCGCACTGCGCATGGGGCAGGGCAGACATGGGTTTGGATTTTTACTGCCCTGCCCTGCCCCGTCCCGCCCCATTGTATATATTGAATTAATATATAATATTTTATAATATATAATTACATTTTATATATAATACTCCCTCCATCCCGTAGGAATTTGCACCCTACGGGATGACACATTTTTTAAGAAAAATGTGTTATATATAAAGTAGTGGCATATGGGTAAATATGTGTATAGGTTTGTGAGTGTGCACGTAAATCAATGTATCCTTTTTTAGTAGTGTGCAAATTTGTGTGGGACGTCCGAATAAGGAAAGTGTGCAAATTTCTGTGGGACAGGGGAGTATTTTATATCATATAAAATAAAATTAATATCCTACATTTATAATATATTAAATAAATTTAAAATTATATTATTTGTTTATTTATTGTAACTCTAATATAAAATTATTTTTAAATTATTTTTGTGAATATATTTTGATAAATTTATTGCATTAATTTTATTTTAAAATAATTTTTTATTTGTCTAAAATATATATTATATTTTGGTATAAAATTAATATGGGGCGGGGCGGGGAGATCTGCCCCGCGATGGGACAGGCATGGGGCGCAATATTCTGCCCCGCACTGGGGCATGGGGCAGAGGTGCGGGGCAGGCATGGGTTCTTAGATACCCGCTCTGCCCTGCCCCGTTGCCATCCCTAATTTTGTAGGAGAGTCCTCTATATTAAAAATCTTCTCCAACAACAACACTCTATATTATTATATTTTCTAATTTTTTCTTTTTTTCAATTAACCTAACACATTTAAATAATTAATAATTTATGTAATTTATTATTAAATTATTAAATTAATTTTTTCAACTCAATTAAATGGTATTGAGATAATTTTTTAAATAATATTATATATTTAAAATTAAATTATGTTATATAAAATATTAGAAGATACATGCTTCCATATAAAATAGGACAATCATAATCGATTACAAAAAATAAATTTTGAAATCTAACACTCCACATTGGAAAATTCTTAACACAAATGGTCGATAAGAGCATCTCGAAGTGCATAGTGAGCTGATTTATCTTTAATTTGACGATGACGTGCAAGAAATTGTTGAAATCGAACTCGTTCATCATGTGCAATTTCAACCTCTGGAACATTATGTTTTCATTACTTTATCTAATTCAAGTGTGTTATTGTTTTAATATGCATTTTAGAAAATTATTGTAATCTTTGTTAAAGTTGTGTAATATTTATTTTCTATGAGACATTATTTTTTAATTTAATATTTTAATATTTATTTGAGAAAAAAATAAAAAGAAAAGACATATAAAATCAAGAATATCCCATTAAATGTGATATTTGTAATGTTAAAATTAATTAATTTAATTTTTAATGAAGATTTCATGGTGTAATACATCATTTAATAAAATAATGAGCAAATAATAGAAGTAAAAAAGAAAAAAAATGGCAATATTGTAATTAAAATCATCCTCCAAAATAAGGATGGAGTACTCCAAATATAGAGGATTTTGGATGATCCTTCATCCTCCATATGATTTTTAGAGTATTGTTGGAGAGGTGAAATACTCTATATCCAAGAGTATCCTCTATTTTGGAGGATTGTTGGAGATGCCCTAATGTGACCATTAATTTAATGTTTGGTTAACTTACAAAATATTACAAAGGGAAAATACACATTTTTGTCCTATAAGTTTCGTTGATTTTGGTTTCCGTCCTCTTAAGTTTTGAATTTTTTTTTTCGTCCTTTAACTTACCAAAAATTATGGTTTTCGTCCTCTTAAGTTTTGAATTTTTGTTTTCGTCCTTTAACTTACCAAAAATTATAGTTTTCGTCCTCCAACCACCTATAACCAGTCATATAACCGGTAATACAGACGTGGATCTATTTTTTTTTTTTAAACAAAATACTAACGTGGGGGTATTTGGAGGGAATTAGGTCTTGACAAAATATACTTTTAACCGTAAATTTCCTCTCAAATACTGTCCAATACTTACATCCATAGAATCTTCTGTCCGGATTCATTTTTGAATATGATGTACAAACCGTGCAACAAAACCACAATGACACTTAATATTGCGGTCGAAACTCGTTGATTCATACGAATTTCTTGAAGACATCCCTCTTCCTTTCCGTACAGTCAGTATGCGTTCAAAAGAATTTAGGCTTTTGGATGTTTTGATTTGGGGATCTTTGTTCCTTTTTTCCCTAATTCGCTCAAGCCCCCATACCTAGATTTGATCGACTAGGGTTTTGATTTGGGAGAGAATTTCTGGTTAATCCTGTATTTTATCCATCAAGACCTAATTCCCTCTAAATACCACCACATCAGTATTTCGTTTAAAAAAATAGAAAAAATTGATCTACATGTATATTATCGGTTGTGTGACTGATTATAGGTGATTGGAAGACAAAAACCATAATTTTTGGTAAGTTAAAGGATGAAAACAAAATTCAAAACTTACGAGGACAAAAACCATAATTTTTGGTAAGTTAAAGGACGAAAACAAATATTCAAAACTTAAGAGAACGAAAACCAAAGTCAACGAAACTTATAGGACAAAAGTGTCTATTTTCCCTATTAAAAATAATACCACAGGTATCTTACCCTATATAAAAGTCAAAATGGGCCAGTTACTTACAGTTGCCTGTTGCTTGCTACTACAGCTGTCAACCAAACAACTTCCCATCATCCACCACAAGTCCTTGTTTCATACTTCTCATCTTACTCATCTATGGAAGCAATTCGATTCCACATCTCCGACTTCACTGCGTATGTATATCTCCATGCATCTCCTTATTTCAATATGCATTTCCCCATTTCATATCTTACTTTTTCAAAAGTCTCTATGGTTTCCTCTCACCACAGCGCAAATCACCACAGATTAGGGTTCAGATATATGAAATTGTAGTTAATTTTTCCCCAATTAAGCAAAAGAGATAGATGTACTCTTTGTTTTAATAAAATTAGGTTATTTGTCATTGTGTATGTCTATCTCCCTCTCCCTGTGTTTCCTCATTCGTATCTTACTTTTCCAAAGTCTCTACGTTTTCTTCTCACCACAGCACAAACCACCACAGATTAGGGTTCAATCAATCAGGTATTTTGATGACAACATATTATGGTTCAATTCATCAAGATAGATTATGAAGGTATATGAAATTGTAGTTAATTTTTTCCCAATTAGGTGAAAGAGATGTACTGTTTAATAAAATTAGGTTATTTGTGTCAAATATCTCTTTGTTTTTCCAATCTATTATTTCAAACATCTAATGAATTTCTAGGTTTTAACTTATTTGTTTACTGCTCAATAAATTCTTGCTTCTGGTGCATATGCATTTTTTTCAACTTTGATGTCTCTATCGAAGACAATACGTCTTTCATTTTCATGTTTGGCTATCTTCTTTGAATATTCATCACTCACTGGTAATTTCTAGTAATTGCAAGGCTTAAATTTAGTGTTGGATTTCATTTATCAGTTGAAAATTTTCACCTCAACCTGTAAAACAGATATCCATATAGAACATAAGAGTCAAAATACGATGAAATTTTCTTCTTGGACATCTTTTAGCCTGAATAATAGAGAAATAGATTTACCTTTGAAAGTTATTTTACTATTCTTTTTGTAAAAAAAAAAAACCCTCTTAATAATTATTTTGATTAATAGCTTTAAATATATTCAGCTTGTAATGATTGCTTTGTACGCTTCTTTTATCCACATTTCATAAGTATTTTATTCACATTTACATACAAGTAATTAGTTTTTTGTACCTTCATTACTCATTAATATTGAAATTAGTATTCTCCTAGCTAATTCAAAAAATTTAATGAAATTGTGGAAGTTTTTCAGGTTACTTTTTTAAGTATGAAATGCACTTAATAGATATATTAAGAGTAAAGATTTGATTAGATTTTCAGTATTACGGGTGTCATTGATTGTTCCTATCAAAAGGCCTATGCACGAAATCAACACGTTCCTTTGCTTAATCTTGGAATATTACAATACTTACATTCTTTTTATGTAATCTAGCCAAGTGTATATTCCTTTTACAATGATATTGCTTTTCTCTTCTACTACACGTATTCCACTTTCTTTTACCTAACTTGACATACAACAGTTACAAATAATGTTCTTTATTACCTCCCGCGAACATGGCATAGGCACTTGTGAATGCTTTTGATCCCAAATTGTTGATAGCTAATGCAATCTTTTATCTAATAGATTCGACTAATTCGTGTTATCCAGTCTCTCATCTAATTAATCTTAATTTCATCTAGTTCTTACTTGTTTAAAATTCCTATATGTTTTATAATTTGATCTGATCTCCACAAGTGAAATCTATTGTATAAATTTCTACGTAGTAAACTTGGAGAACCCTGGTTACTATGTTTATCGCCACCGTATTTGTAAATCCTGCGTGGACATCCAACACAATGTCACCATGGATAATGCAATGAAATGGTTGTAGGCGAAATACAAGACTCAACTACTTCTCCAACAAAGGATAGTTATAGCTAAGATTTAGCCATCTTTACGAGATTTCCTTGTCTTTTTCATCTGCAGCTGCATTAATCTTTTTTATTAATGTTTGCCGGGAAATTAACTAGCAATCATTATTAGTTTCCCTTTTTTTCCATTTGCAGTTATTTTGAATACTATGAAAATTGAAATAACTCAGTGGTGACAAATTTGTATTCAAGTTAGCAATTCTTGCAACATGACAATTAGTAGTCATGTTGGTCCCTTATAAGTGGTGAAAGTCTAGAGGGGATGAATTGATCTTCAAATTTTTTTTTTAACATTTTAAGAAATGGGATACTAGAGCCTTCAAGTACCTTCTATAAGTTTAAAATAATAATCTACAAGTGTTATGGACCACAAAGGTTACAGCTGTAGACTATGAAGTTTACAGCTGCAAAGTTCTAAAACTTTTTAAAATAAAAACAAACACATTGTAGATAATATCAGAGGGGTTTTCACACTTGAAAGTGTATTGAACAACCTCTAAATGTGCAGCGGAAAAATAGTGTAAGTGTGAATGAAAAACAATATGCAAAAGTGAAATTCACAGCCAAGTGACTAGAGAGTTTACAGCTATAGATTCCAGTTCCTTGTGACACATTAAGTTTTATGTAGTTTTCAAAGTAAAGATGAATGTAACAATATGTAAATGTGCAGTAAACAAAACAATAAATAAATAAAGCAATATAAATGAAAACAACAGGGTTTATAGTGGTTCAGAGTCTATGAAAAAGACCTTCCCCGCACGAGCTTCTACTAAGTTAGTGAGGAACCACTTTAAACACCATCGTCGAGTTAATCATCTCACAAAGGGTAATCCCTTACAAAGTTTCTTGACGAACTAATTATCTTTCTTACGGGCAAACATTGGAGCAAAATAGGTTAACATACAAAGTTTAACAAGTAAAATGTGGACAACGTATAAACCTTTGCCTTGCAAAATAAATAATTTATCAAAAAGACTCGTGCTCAAGAAATAACATTTCTAACCGAGCAACAACCATACAAGCCCACGGCTTGATCCCGCTTTAAATGACTATGTGTCTCCTCGTAGGCATGATCCAACCTTAAGTGGCGATGCGCCTTCTCAAAATCTCGATTCTTGAAGGCATGATCCCGTCTTAAATGGCGATGCTATGTGATACCCCAAAATCATGCATACTCACTAATTATTCTTCTATTATAATATAGTACATAATATTAAACACACTTTAATATATAATATGCATAGTGCTACTTATATATATTTATTATTAATAAGGTTACCGAGAATGAGAAAATCTTAGGGGGGTGTATTCGTTTAAGATTTCGTGGGATTTTAAAGGACTTTTTTCTTATAAAAAAATCTGTTGGTATTCAATCAGGATTTTAAAGGATTTAAAAATAATCCATTGGTATTCAATCAGGATTTTAAAAGACTTAAAAACAATCCACTGGTATTCAATCAGGATTTTAAAAGACTTAAAAACAATCCACTGGTATTAAAAAATATAAGGATTTTAAAGGATTGTTGGGTTTGATGGATTTTGATGGATTCTTTAGTGTATTTTATAAATACCAACAATCCCATCAAAACCTCTAGGATTTCGGTGGACTTTTTTAATTAGTGGCTTTATTTATCCCCAAATTGATTTATATATAATTATTTATTTTTAAGACCTAAAATAGTTTTAACCTTATAATTTCATCTCTACATTTATAACATCAACGATAAAATAATTACAGTGACGAAGAGTAATATAATATTATATATACATATATACTAGAATAAATAAAAATAGTTAATAATTAATCATTAAATAGTATTAAAAACGATATTGTTCATCCTAACTTATATACAAGATAAATCTTTATTTTTATATAGTATTATTATAATACTAATATTATATATTACATATGTCATTAGGTAATATTTTTATATTGATAATATTTTTTTACGGTATTTGAGTTTTGTTATATTTTACTTTGGTTGCTTTGATTATTCAATTTCGATACTTTTTTATATTGATAATATTAGCATGTGCAGCTCTACATAATTTTATTCGCAAAGAATGTCATTCTGATGAATTTCCAATTGAATCGGTGGACGAACCTTCATCTTCAACATTACCAGTTAATGAAGACCGTGATTTTGAGCCTATCATTCAAACTCAAGAGCAAGAACGACATGACGCTAATGCTTTGAGGACTAGTATAGCTATGAATATGTGGAGTAATGCTATTTAAAAGGACATGATATTATGATTTTTTTTGTCTTTAACTTTTTTTTTTTTTTTTTAATTTGAAGGTATGAAAAATTTTGAATTTTTATTGTATGTCACAAATCCATGAAATTCTGCAAAGTCTACAAAGTCCTATAGAATCCATTAAAATCCTTATTTTAAAAGTCTTACAAAATCTTAAAAGTCACCAAAATCCTACAAAATCTTTAAAATCTGCAGGATTTTTTTCAGCTAAAAAAGTCTTTTAAAATCCTAATCCAATACACCCCCCTTAGTTTAATTTATTTGAAACACTAGTGAGATAAATGTGTTGTGCGAATTATTTGGGTATTAGTGGTGTAAATTAAGTGTAGATAATTAAGGATTAATTGTAATATTGAATAGAAAGTATAATAAAATAATTGAATAATATATATATTATATATATCATGTAATGAGGTTAGTATCATAAATATATAATAGGAGCTATTTTACCACTCTTGATTTTGGCTCCAAACTTCTTTGGCCGTTGATTTTTTTTCTAAATCGATCTTGATCGTCCAATCATTTGCACCAATCACTCCTTCTTTTTACTTTTTTATAACTTTTTACCCTTTTTATAATTGTAATTAATTCACACCATAATTATATCTTATTACCATCACATTCTAACTCTATAAATACTAATATAAACCATATTAATAGTAGGTTGCTATTCTATTGCCAATCATATTAATCACAACTTTATTACTTTCTCATTATATTTTATTCTACCATCTATTTAAAGAGAGGTTTCTAATTAATTTTTTTCATTCTCATTAGCAAGGTTTCATTATATTTTTTGTGTAAGAATTTTTTTACTCTCATCCAAACCTATCATCTTCGTATCTTGTGTTATTTTATTTATTTTTTATATTATGAATCAAATTATTTTTACTCTTAATTTTAAGATAATTCTTAGTGACTTGGTTATGAAGTTAGGTTTTTTATCAGTTTTATATGATACTAATGAGATTGGAACGGAGCATGTACCTATTTCCAGGTCAATTGTTTATCTCAACGATATTGATGATGTTCATGTTGTACATGGTGATTTATTTGGGACATCTAAAGAAGCTGAAAATGATGCGGCTTACCGAGGAATCAAATACTTGAAGAAAATCTATAATATATATTAAGATTATAGATTTTAATTCTTATTAATTGTTCTTTTAAAATTTTTTGTTATCAAGGATGTATTGAAATGCATACGGTTCATTTTTTGTAAATATATAATAGTAGTTATTTTACCACTCTTGGTTTTGGCTCCAAACTTCTTTGGCCGTTGATTTTTTTTCTAAATCGATCTTGATCGTCCAATTATTTGCACCAATCACTCCTTCTTTTTACTTTTTTTTTTTTTTAACTTTTTACCCTTTTTATAATTGTAATTAATTCACACCATAATTATATCTTATTACCATCACATTCTAACTCTATAAATACTAATATAATCCATATTAATAGTAGATTGCTATTCTATTGCCAATCATATTAATCACAACTTTATTACTTTCTCATTATATTTTGATCTACTATCTATTTAAAGAGAGGTTTCTAATTTTAAATCGAGGCAATTCTCCCCCAGAGTATGTCCAACTCTACATATATGACACAAATAACAAAATATATAACAAGATTCGATCTGTCAGGTAAGATATTTTTAATTTTTAAAAATATTATCTACGTATTATTTTATCTTTAATCAAATTAGTTACATCCCATTATTTGACATATATATATATATATATTTATATTTTCAGGTCAGCGGAAAATATAAATACAATACAAGCTGAGATTGTATCCCACTTAAAAGAGATGCTTGACAATAACAATGTTCTTGTTCAGAGGTTTAGATATGCTAGAGATAAATTCAACTCTGGTCACAGAAATGTAACTATGCAATTAATTGGAAGTAGAGGCTACGATCCAAGGACTCACAACTTACCTACAGTTTCAGAAGTTACAGCTGTGGTTACTGATGATCTTGATAGTACTATTGGGGTCCGTGACATTATAATTCACATATATTTTGGTATGCTGCAACGTATTACAGAGTTGAACCCGTCTTATCTTGCTTTGCAATATCCTCTTCTTTTTCCTCATGGTGAAGATGGGTACAGGGAAGATATTCCATTTTCTCAATCTACATTGGGAAGGGTTGGACAAAGGACTGGTATTTGCATCAGAGAGTTTTTTACATATCGTCTTCAGGAAAGGAATGAAGAGTCTCCTGCACTACTATCTTGGAAGAGGTTGACGCAACAATTCATTGTGGAGTGCATATACGATGGTTGAGTCTGCAAGGCTTTTGTACATAAAAAGTCATCAGAAGGAACTTCGATGTGATATGTATATCGGTCTTGAAGATGCTGATTTGAATGAGAGGGAAGGTAGAGCTATTGGTAAGCGCATTGTTTTGCCTCCTTCATTTACTGGTGGTCCGAGGTACATGATGCAGAATTATCAAGATGCTATGGCTATTTGTCTTTGGGCTGGTTATCCACAGTTGTTTATAAAATTTACGTGCAATGTAAAATGGGCAGAAATTGTTCGTTATATGTCGCATAGAGGTCAAAATCCTGAAGATCAACTTGATATTGTATGTCGCATCTTTAAGGTCAAATTGGATGAACTGCTTCGTGATATTCGTCAAAATAAAATATTTGAAAAAGTTAAAGTAGGTAGAATATATATATATATATATATATGCATAAAGTTTTATTTATAATTAAATTATATTATAATAATGATATGTAATCATAAATTAAATGTAGAAATTTGTACTAAAATTTATACGTTATTTTGTAGTTTTGTATATTGTGGAGTTTCAAAAACGTGGACTGCCTCATGCACATATCTTGGTATTTCTGGAAAAGTATAACTATGATCCTTCAGGTGATGATATTGATCGCATAATTTCAGCTGAATTACCAGATGAGTCGAATGATAAGCAGTACTTTGAAGTTGTCCGTGATTTTATGATGCATAGTCCTTGTGGTCCAACTGTTAAGTACTCTCCGTGCTACTTTGAAAAAGGTGAATGTACAAAGCACTTTCCAAAGAAATTTTCGTCCGAGAGTTCATTTGAGGATGATGAATATCCTATTTATAGGCGTAGGGACGATGGAAAAACCGTGAAGAAAAAGGGTGTTGTTTTGGACTACAGATTTGTTGTTCCGCATAACAGATATTTTCTCCTGAAATACGGTGCACATATTAATGTTGAATGGTGCAATCAATCCAGAGCCATTAAATACTTATTCAAGTATATCAACAAGGGTCATGATCGTGTGACAGCTACTTTTGTTGAAAATAATGGGGAGTCCAATCATGCAACGAATATTGATGAGATCGAGATGTATTATGATTGTAAGTATATTTCGCCTTGTGAAGCTGCTTGGAGATTATTTGGTTTTGCAATTAACTACAGGAATCCGTCTGTTGAACGTTTGGCATTTCCTCTACCAGAACAACAGAATGTTGTGTTCAGGGACAAGGATTCTTGGCATTCTGTTTTGGACAGACCGAGTGAAGACTAGCATGTTTTTAGCTAGGTTTGAGTTGAAAAATTATTCTGTTGATGCTGCTAAGTTGACATATGCTCAAATTTCTCAGTTTTTTGTTTTTAAAAGAAAATCAAGAAAGTGGGAACCAAGACAGCGGGTTTTTTCAGTTGGTCGTATTTTTTATGTACCACCTGGTACTGGTGAGGCATATTATATGAGGATTCTGTTGAACGTTGTCACTGTACCTACGTGTTTTGATGTTATCAAAAAATTTAGAGGTACAATTTATCCCAGATTCCGTGATGCTTGCTTTGCTAAAGGGTTGTTGGACGATGATAGAGAGTATGTTGATGGACTAGAACAGGCTAGCTTATGGGTCTCTGCATCTTCGATGAGATCTCTTTTTGTTACTCTTTTCAATTCCGGATCTTTAAATAATCCGGGTGAAATATGAGATAAATGTTGAAAATATTTGTTTGATGATATTTTGTACAAGAGAAGAAAAATAATACGTTATCCATGTATTTTTTTTTAAATTATAAATTATTTCAATTTAATTCCCCCCGCCATATTATTTCTCGCTCAATTTCCTTATTCTTCCCCACCAAAATTTATTGCATGATTTATTTTTTAGGCGTTATATAATCAATCATAATTATATAATTATATTAAGTGTTTTGAAAGAAAAAAATTCATTTTTATATTTGTTGTTGTGTATATTTTCATTTATATATATTATTTGTAATTGTTTAGTATATTATTAAAAATATAATTTAATAATTTATGTATGATTTTTTAAATTATGATTTTTTTTTAATGCTTCTTATTTTTCTAGAGTTGAGAATGTTGGATGAAGCGATCAAGAACTGTTGTCTTTCAGAAATCTATAATATGTTACATTCTCTTGGTAAGAGATTACATGACTTTGATGGTATGCCTGTGGTAGTTGCTGATACCAGTATATCATCCCGTAATAGGATGATTTTGACTGAGTTATCGTATAATAGAGCTGACCTGAGATTGGAGTATGAAGTTTAGCTAGGGAAATTGAATGATGAGCAGCGTGTTATTTTTTATAGAATAATTACATCTGTGTCGTCGAATTTTGGTAGAGTATTTTTTATGTACGGTTATGGAGGTACTGGGAAAACATTTTTGTGGAGGACACAATCTTCTAGATTACAATCTGAAGGTGAGATTGTATTGAATGTAGCATCGAGTGGCGTAGCATCTCTTTTACTTCCTGGTGGACGTACAACACATTTTAGGTTTTGCATTCCAATCAATTGTCTGGAAGATTCTACGTGTAACTTCAAACAAGGTAGTCATCTTGCTGAACTTTGATTAAGTGCAAGCTCATAATATGGGATGAAGCTCCAATGACTCACAAGCATTGTATTGAAGCATTAGATACATCATTGAGAGATTATCATGCAGCTCTCTGATTCATCGCGTTGTGAAATACCATTTGTTGGAAAAATAATTATTTTTGGGGGAGATTTTCGACAGATATTGCCTGTCATTCCAAAAGGAATGAGACAAGACATTGTACATGCCATTATCAATTCATCTGATTTGTGGAATGCATGCACTGTTTTGAAGTTGAGAAGGAACATGAGGTTGATGCATTTCAATTCGCTCAGGGGATGAACGAAATGAAATTATTTTCGGAATGGATCGAATCAGTTGGTGATGGAAGTATAGGGATAAAAACTGATTATGGTTCAGATATTATCGTCCCTGATGATATTTTGTTGAAATGTGGTGATGATCCACTTGCTTCTATAGTTGATTGTATTTATCCTGATTTTAAATCGAGGATGTACGATCACGAATTTTTACAGGACAGAGCTATACTTGCCCCGACACTTGACGCTGTTAAATATATTAATGATTACATGGTTCGGTTTAATAAAAAGGAATCTCGCAAGTATATCAGCTCTGATAGTCTTTGCAGGTCTGATTCCAATTTTGATTCTCTTGCTGATGTTCATACTCCTAAGTTCCTCAACACTTTGAAATTTTTCGGTGTGCACGATCATGAACTTAATCTCAAAATTGGAACTCATGTTATGTTGTTGAGAAATATAGATCATTCGAGGGGATTATGTAATGGAACTAGGTAAGCTTTTTATTTTTAATTAAATTTATTTTTTTACAAATATTTACCATTTCTTTTAAGATTAATTTATAAAAAATTTTTTTATTGTAGGTTGGTGGTCACTAGGTTGAGTGATAGATTGATCGAAGGTAAAGTTCTTACTGGCAGCAGCGCTGGTGAACTTGCATTGATACCTAGATTGTCACTGACTCCTTCCGATACTAGGTTACCGTTCAAGTTTACACGCAGACAATTCCCGTTGATTGTTTCGTATGCTATGTCAATAAATAAAAGTCAAGGACAACCATTTTCTCATGTTGGAGTATTTCTTAAGAAACCAGTGTTTAGCCATGGCCAGCTTTATGTCGCAGTTTTGAGGGTTACCAGTCAACGTGGTTTGAGAATTATGTTGTGTAATAATGACAGTTCTGAACATAATACGACAAAAAATGTTGTATTTCAAGAAGTGTTCCGGAATTTTTAAATTTTTTGAATTATTTTATGATTTGTGTTTTTTTCCTACATTGTTTTTCTTTTAAACTTTGAATGTTATTTTATTTAACAAATGATTGTTGTCGTTTTACTTTTATTTAGGAAAATAAAACAAGCTACTATACGCGTGTTTAAAAAAAAGAAGGGAATCACTTACGCTTAATAAGTATTGTTTTAAAAAAATAAATTGTGAAATGATAATGGGAAAATTTAAGTTTTAGGATATTTTTGCAGTTGAACTTTGAGGATGACAATAAATATTAAAAATTTTATTTTTACTAATATATTTTTTATTAAAAAAAGATTTGTTAAGTTATCAATTAATATCTAAAAGATTAATTATAATATACCAATTAAAGTGATACTAAAAGTATATAATAATCCGTCCATCCAAAAGTCGTTTATCCCTTTGCTTTTGTCAAGATTTTTTAATGTGGTAGTTATTTATTAGTATTTTTAAAATGATAAAGTGATTTTTGATTGAGTGTTAGAAGTCCATATTGTTTTATTATTGAAGTAAATGATTTTTTTTGCGTAAAAATAATGCCATGATATGTAATTTGAAGATGTTTGAGTGAGATAGTGGAAAATGGTGTGATTTCTTCATGCATTTTATGGAAATTGGTAAATAAGTTTGGGACGGACCTTTTTGAAAAAAAAAAGATAAATAACTTTGGAATGTATGGAGTATTAAATTAATTTAAATATGTAAAGACTAATAACTTCTGTGCAGCGCATGGGTCGGTAAAATACTAGTAATAATAATAACAATAAAATTAGTAACTAAGGATAAATAGGTAAAAAAAAAATGGCGGGGAGATTGTGGCACGTAGCAAAGCTACGGCCACATCACCCAGGCTACTCTACCTAATGTGGCGGCCACCATATGTATATATATAGGAAGTCTGGACGCCTTATAGGTATCAAAAAAAGAATAATAAAAAAAAAAAATATATATATATATATATATATATATTAGTTAAATATACTAGCTAAAAATCTCGGAGACTCGTACTACTTTTTAAGGTGGATAACATTATCTGTGGTGCAGTTGTAAATGTTCTGTCGTGTGTTGATGTATGCGATTGTATTTATTATATTCACCAAATATTATTATGGGATCTTCGGATGTAAATGGCTTATTGGATCGACGGATTAAGGACCGACGGGTCTATCGGGCCGGAGCCTTATGTGCTCATTGAGTCTTATGACTCATGCCTTTGGACCTTCAAGTTGAGAATCGACGGATCCATCAGGCAAATTATTAATGTATGAAAATGGCTGACGAGCCCGGATCGTAATGATATATTTTTGTATACTGCCAAACGACTTAACAGCCTGCAGGATACCCACTGAGATTTATTTCTCACCCTAATATTTTATCATTTCAGGTTAAGAAGATAATGCTCGGGAGCTGCGGTGACACCTCGACTCCTACTATAAACTCTGATTAAATCATTTCTAAATAAAATCCAAGTGCTCACACACTTGCTTCTAATTTCAGTTTTTACTTATATAAATGTAATAAGAGTTTGGTTGAAATTCTAATAATTACGTTATTAATATTGTTATAAAATTTTACTTGTATATATTTATTTTAAAGATATATGCAAATTGTTTTTATTAGTTATTATTGTAAAGAAGAATTATTTATTTATTAAAGTAGTAACTCGAGCTCAGAACGATTGAACTACAGAGTGACCGTCGTTCTGGGAGCGGGGCGCTACAGATGCACCTCCTCGTAGGCATGAATCAGCCTTAAGTGGCAATGCACATTTATGAAATCTTGATTCTTGAAGGCATGATCCCGCCTTAAATGGCGATGCGCCTCGTAGGCATGATCCCGCCTTAAGTGGCGATGCGCTTTCTCAAAATCTTGATTCTTGAAGGCATGATCCCGCAATGCGCCTTCTCGAAATCTCGATTCTTGAAGGCATGATCCCGCCTTAAATGGTGATGTGCCTCCTCGTAGGCATGATCCCGCCTTAAGTGGCGATGCGCCTTCTCGAAATCTCGATTTTTGAAGGCATGTTTTGACCTTAAATGGCGATGCTCCTTAATATGCATGATTATTCTGTCTTCTCAGGCGATGCGCTTTAATAAGCATGATTATTCCGCCTTCTCAGGCGATGCGCCTTAAAAGGCATGTTTATCCCGCATTCTTAGGCGATTCACCTTAATGGAACTACTAAAAAAACTATTAACATATTGAAGTCATCCTGCTAGCCAGCTCAGGGGGCTAAAGTGAGACCGCCATCCCTCTGTAAAAACGGAGTTATAGAGGAAAGCATTATTTTAAGATCGAGCTCCGACTAAAGTCCAAGCCTAATCTTGGGAGCTATATCCAAATGACATATTTGGGGGAGTAGTTTTTAGAAATTTGAGGGGTTTCTTCGCTGCAGATTCTTTGGGATGGGGATATTCGCTTGAGGCGGAACTTACTGTCATTATTTCGGCAATCAAATTTGCATTCCAATATGAATGGTTTACTCACGTGCAAAATTAAGCTTACCAAATCAGTTCAATTTATTAATTAACATACATAGACACATATATAAATATGTAAAGTAACATACAGGAAAATAGATTATGTGGTAATACCTGAAGTGCAGCCAATTTGGCCCGATTTTGCAAATTGCCTAAGTTAATGAGGCAGTACAGCAGTCACAAACCAACCTCTGAATATCACTGTCCCTTACAGTTATAAACTGAATTTTAACCATGCTCTTAATTATTTATGAATCCAAGACTCAAGAAGATTGTAGTTTTATTGTCAATATTATGGGGCCTTAACTTAGACCCAATTAAAGCATGTAACTTTGTACATGCTTCCCACCAACATGATTGTAATATGCAGGGGCGGATCCAGAATTTGATAGTGGGGTGGGCTGAAAAACAAACGGTTTGACACTTTAAAATTTATATTATAACAAAATATTTCAATATTTTTTTAAGTGTCTATTTTGTTAAGCTTATTAATATTTTATAAAATCCACCATCTTATAAATTATTTTAATAGTTTATTATACTTATGAATTGATAAAGTATTTGACTAATAAAACAAATACGATTTTTTATAATTTATAATAAATATTTTTAAATTTAAATTTTAGCATAAAATAATTATTCTTAAAAAAATTTATGTTGATATAGAGGTTATAGAGGTGAAGATTTTTTTACAGATCATAATCTATAAGAAGCTTATTTTGAAATCTAATAAGAAGCTTATTTTGAAATCTAATAAGCTATTAAACATCTTATGTTCCAAATAATCTTTTAGAGGATGTTTTATAAATATTTTTAGGGATTTATAAGCTGCTAAAATAATTTATAAACTGCTTTTAAAAATTTATAAGCTCAGCCAAATAAGCTCTAAATTGTGTCCTACAAAACTTCAAAATAAAATGCATCAATAATTGAAAATTTTCTATATCTTAAACAAATATTTCTTTCAATATGAAGTATCTGACAATCTTCAAATAAATCATCCAATTTATTTTCAAAATCTCATCCTTAGCCTAGCTTTCTTGTAACCAAATGACAATATACTAATTAAATTATTTACTTGAATAATATGAAATGAATGGAATTTAATACTTTAGTTAAATTACTTAATTTGATGAAGAATTTATCTCAAAATTGTGTACTTAAAATTTTTGTGAAAGATAATATGAAAAAATTTGGGAGTTGGGACCACAGTGTAAAAAAATATAATATCTATTGTTGTTTGTGAAGTATCCTACCAAAATAATTTCAAATTGTAAATTGAGGGTTTGGATTCTTCTCAGTTTTTGCAAATAATTTGTACTGGGCTTTAAGTCATTTTAACACATAGGCATAAATATATGTAGAAAAATATTTGGGCTTGCACTGGGCTGAAGCCCAGTGCAACCTACCCCTAGATACGCCCCTGGTAATATGTTATTTTTATGCTCAGATAGAATACAAATTCTGATGCATGCTTCTTTAATGTCCTTGACTTATCACCAAAGCAAATGACAACTCTTAAAATAATTTATCAATAGTTCTTAGACGCACCTACCGTGGATTAAGAATTGAGTATGTCACTTGGCAATAAAATAACAATTTGCAAAGGTTGCAGGCTTTGCAGCAAATTAATCAGTGAAAAATTCCTTACATTTGGCTTTATAAGTACACATATTTAAGTAAAAAATCACTGTTATTTACAAAAATTCTTCTTTACTTCTGCCTTCATAAACTACATATACTTAAAAATAAACTAAAATAGATTAAATAAGCAAGACAATACATGCATGTTTCATCATAATTAGAGAGGCACTTAACAGAATAAATTTAATTTGTCCAGAATGGATACTACTGCAATATTTGATGAACAAAATCCTTTATAATATACGTTGGGATGTGGAACACCCATTGATAATTAAAAAAAAAAAAACAAGTCCATGCTTTGAAATAATAATCACCAATCTTAAAAGCATCAATATATCAATACTTATTGGCGAATTTCTGTTTCATACCTCAAAACACCTGGATACTCTAAAATAGAATATTCTATTAAGATTTCTTACTTTTTTACTTTATGCAGTAATAATATATATTATAATTATTTAATGTTTAAAATATTACAAATTTAATAAAAAATAATATTCATTCATCATAATATTAAAAAAAATCAAATTACAAAGGAAGTAAAAAATGCATACAAGTAGAACACATATTTATTTTGATTTAAAAATCTTGAAAATTATTGATATTAAATAAAAATAAACGCAAATACTTGCATGCACCCAAGTGCATGGTATGCACTTAGATTTTACTTCAATTTTAAATTTAATTTGCTTTTTCCAGAAACACACACTACACGCCGCACTGTGTATTTTGGGTATATCAAGTTGTTCTTGGGGTATTTCAAACATATGTTCTTTGGGTATTAAGGAGTTGTTCTTGGGGTATAACTAAATTGTTCTTAAGGTATTAATAATTGTTCTTGGGGTATTGATAATGAGAAACCCTGTGACAACCATGGCAGAAGCTCCACAGTTGCAATCATCACTCAAGCCAGCTGTACATACAGCAGGAAATCATCCACCATTGATGCCTGTAATCGAAGCTTCGTCGAAATTCATGGTTTAAATTAGCAAAGCCGGAAGCTGTTTGCCTCTTTTATCCTACAATTAGAAAATTTGTTCGATTTTTTATTTTTTGCATCTTTTATCCTACAATTAAATAACTCTTTGTAAAAAAATTAAATATTGAATATAAACTAATTAGTGTCTTAAATATATTCAAAATATTTATATATCATATAAAAATAAACACGAATTTGGTGTAAATATAACCTAAATCACATATATTTTCTTCTTCAGAATTTTCATTTATCCATTTGGAAGTTCTACTCAAAATTTCTTATGTTGCTAATTGATATTATGTCCCTACATCTATCTTTATTTTTTTTATCTTATCTATCTTTATATTGTGCACATTAATTAAAACACAAGTAAATTATTTCTCATGATATCTCAATACTACCCCAAGAACAACTCTAAACAAATACCCCAAAAACAACTCATAATATCCTTAGAACAATTCTAAACAAATACACCAAGAACAAGTCACAATACCCCACAAATAATTTATAATACCTCAAGACCAACTCACAATACCCCAAGAACAATTCTCAATATACCAAGAACAAATCACAATACACCAAGAACAAATATAAGTAAATACCTCAAGAACAAGTCACAATACCCCAAGAATAATTTATAATACCACAAGACCAATTCACAATACCTCAAGAAAAAGTAAATAATTAAACTAAAAAGAAAATCCAAATAATTCAATGGAAAATTAAGCAATTGTTCTATGGGTATTATAAATTATTCTTTGGGTATTATAAGATATTTTTTGGGTATTATAAATTGTTCTTTGAGTATTACTCGATTTATTTATTAAATTTTCATTTATAAATTTTTCTTTGGATATTATAAATTATTATTTGAGTATTATATATTATTTTTTGAGTATTATAATTTGTTCTTTATGTATTATAAATTATTCTTTGAGTATTATATGAGTATTATAATACCCATAGAACAACTCATACTACCCCAAGAACAACTCTAAACAAATACCCTAAGAACAACTCATAATACCCATAGAACAACTCTAAACAAATACCCAAAGAACAAGTCACAATACCCCAAGAATAATTTATAATACCTCAAGACCAACTCACAACCCCAAGAACAATTCTCAATACCCGAACAACAAATCACAATACCCCAAAAATAAATATAAGTAAAAACCTCAAGAACAAGTCACAATACCCCAAGAATAATTTATAATACCCTAAGATCAACTCACAATACCCCAAGAAAAAGTAAATAATTAAACTAAAAAGAATATCCAAATAATTCATGGGAAAATTAAGCAATTGTTCTATGGTTATTATAAATTGTTCTTTGGGTATTATAAGATATTCATTGGGTATTATAAATTGTTCTTTGAGTATTACTCGATTTATTTATTAAATTTTCATTTATAAATTATTCTTTGGATATTATAAATTGTTATTTGAGTATTATATATTGTTTTTTGAGTATTATAATTTATTCTTTAGGTATTACAAATTATTCTTTGAGTATTATATGGGTATTATAATACACATAGAACAACTCATACTACCTCAAGAACAACTCATAATACCATTAGAACAACTCTAAACAAATACCCCAAGAACAAGTCACAATACCCCAAGACCAACTCACAATACCCCAAGAACAATTCTCAATACCCGAAGAACAAATCACAATATCCCAAGAACAAATATAAGTAAATACCCCAAGAATAATTTATATTACCCCAATACCAACTCACAATACCCCAAGAAAAAGTAAATAATTAAACTAAAAAGAAGATTCAAATAATTCATGGAAAAATTAAGCAATTGTTCTATGGGTATTATAAATTGTTCTTTGGATATTATAAGATATTCATTGGGTATTATAAATTGTTCTTTGAGTATTACTCGATTTATTTATTAAATTTTCATTTATAAATTATTCTTTGGATATTGTAAATTATTATTTGATATATTATTTTTTGAGTATTATAATTTGTTCTTTATGTATTATAAATTATTCTTTGGGTTTATTCATTTATTAATTATTCATTTATAAATTGTTCTTTAAATATTATAAATTATAATTATTTGGGTATTATATATTATTTTTTAAGTATTACAAATTATTTTTCAGATATTACAAATTATTTATTGAATTTATTCATTTATATATTATGAACTAAACCTAATATTATCTATTACATGTCGATGTATGATTCAACTCCAGTTTTTTTTTGCAAAATATTACCTGCAATATATATATATATATATGCTATAAAATTTAGTCAGCCAAAATTTTATGTTAGTCATTCTCATCATGTAAAATGAAAATCCAACTAAGACTTATGTATATGTATGTTTATGAAGTTTTTGGCAAAAATGAAATTGGATTGGAAATAGTCAAAAAATTAAGGGTATGCACCCTTATGCTCGGGAGAAGCATTCAAAAATAAATTAAATAGTCAACGCTGCTGCCTCCGCCTTAACCGCCGAGTGTTGCGGTTATGAGAAGTTTTATTCCTCGACTACAAATACAACATATCTGTAAGAGTGATTATACTTTGTTATGTTTTCCTCAAGTTAAGTGGGTTCCCTGCAACAAGTTTATAACCAGTTGAGAATTAGTGTAATCTGCATTCAAGGGACTTGATGTCTGAACAAAGTCACAAATACAAATCTTCCTGTACCTTGCACAGATTTAATAACCTGAAAAATTAGTGGAATGATCTAGTCAATAGCAAGAAGAAGATTTAGTCTTTGTTGTAATTTTTGGTTTTTTTTTTACATTTAAGAAAGTTAGGTGTTAACTATTAAGAAAAAAAAAATTCAATAAGAGCTACTGAGTGTAGTTTTGGATGAATAGTAAAAATGTGTTTTTGTTTTGGAATTTTGGTAGGATAGGATATTACTTTGTATCAAATCATAAATTGATAATGATTAATATTTTTAGTATAATAATAAATATAATAAGTATTTTTTGAAGTGTTGTGTTGAAAAGAGTAATAATAGGTATAATAGATTTTTTAAGTGTGTATTGTGTATGAGATTCAAAAACCAAAATCATATGGAGCGAAAGTTCTACGTGTATCCGGGTAAGTCCTAAAACAAATATACGTGTAAAATATGCATTTTATATAAATATGTATAAAAGTCTGTGAGTGTGCATGCAAATCAATATTTTTTTAGTAGTGTGTAAATTTGTGGTGGGGTAGAAAATTAACAAAAAAAAATCAATCCAGTAAAATAGAAAGTGATCGCCACTGACATCAGTAAACATGAAATCACAATCTTAAAAAATTGCACATCATTGAAACGATAAATTCGATTATTCATAAAGAAATATCATGATTTTACGTGTACCACTTTCGATATTTGTATATGAAATTTAGATTTATCGTTCCAATGATGCGCAATTTTGGGGTTGTGATTTCATGTTTGCGGATGTCCTTGACGACCACTTTCTATTTTCTGGATTATTTTTTGTTTAGTTCCTACTTTTTTGCTTAGATGTCTCTGATTTTAGGACTACTGAAATTGTATGATAGAACAGGGACCTCGAGATAATAGGAACAACAAATATTTTATAAATAAGTCCTCAAAGAGAGGTCAAAGAGTGTTACACTCTGCTACATAGATAAATCTCTGCTCACAACCAAAGTTGCTACAATATTATTGATCCAAAGATAATCTTAAAATCTTAAAACAATTGCTTAAATAGACTCAATACTAAACCTTAATTTAATCCCTAAGAAACATAAACCTAATGATTATTTATTTAATTGGCTGAATATAAGACTTAACATAGCATAACATAAAGACTAATAATAATGGCTATTTATTTGGTTGACTAAATTGAAGACTTAACGTATATATAAAGAATTAATATATGACAATGTGTATCAATGCTCCCCCCGTCCAAATAGCCTTGTCCCCAAGGCTGATGTGGGTCTGCAGCCAACTTGGTCACGTCAGTGTGCTCAATTGATCCGAGGTGTTCCTCAGGGTCATCCTCTATCGTCTCTGTGATAACAATTCTTGTGTAATAATAAATTTTATTAACACTTGAAATTGATATACAACTATTTCTTGAATTTCGGTTTCTCTCTCTAGCTATGATTATCAGATTCTCCTTCAACTTTGACTTGACTTTTGTCTTGACTTGACTGGGCTTTGACTTGAAACGCTTATCCAAGGACGAAGATGTCTTATTTTGGATCGAGCGAAGTCTTTGAAGATTTTGGTGAAGAACGCTTCAAAAATTTGGAGAAGAACGGTCTTCAAATCTTCAAGTCTGGATTTGAGCTTGATCACTTGATCGGAGGGGTCCTGGACCTTGATCTCTGATTGGAGTGAGCTTGTGTTTGAATTTGGTGAAGAATAACTTGAAGGCGGCGAAGAACGTTTGAAGTCTTCGAAGTTGATATTCAGGTAGAAACTCTGATCAGAGGGATGAACTACTTGTTTCTGATCGAAGGATGTTTCTGGATGAATTTGGCGAAGAACAGTTGAAGATGGCGAAGAACACTTGATGATCTTCAAAGAGTTCTTCAGGAAAAACGTCTGATCGGAGGGATGTGCTCCTTGATCTTGGATCGAACACTGTTTCTGGAAAGATTTAACGAAGAACGATTGAATATTCGAAGAACTTCTTCAGATTTGGTGAAGAACGCTTGAATCTTTGAAGAGCTGGGATGGATCTGCTTAGCTCGCAGTTTTGCTCGTCGAGAGGATTGTTGTTGCTCGTTCGTTGTTGGGTGTAGACCACTTGAGAATGAACAAGAAAGACCCCTATTTATAGGGTGGAGAGGTGAAGACCTTCCTTTCTTGCGCTGATACGTGGCGCGCTCCGATTGGCTAATGCCGATTTGATTGGCATCATTTACGAATCGACCAAATTTAGCTTTATTGATTTCTGCCATCTTCTTTATTTACACGAAGCACTTATTATTTCGCATAAATAGGGTAAATTAGCCATTTATTGCCATTTACGAGTGTTGGGAGACTCGTAATTTAGTAACGACTTGTATCGTGTACAATAAATATCAATTAACTATTTAATTAGGGAAATAATTTGTTAAATCCTCAAAATTAAAATAGTAATATATATTGATATTTATTTAATTTATACGCGTGTCATTTTTTAATTGGGTGCAATTTTTGTATGCTTACAGCCTCAATTAAAATGCTAAGGTGTTTTGCAGCACATCTATGCGTTGGTCCGAAAGGTAGGCCACAACGATAACATTTTCCCTTTGCTCTATATTCTCGGGCCTCTTCTGACGTAAGATGGTGAGTGTTTCTATTCGGCTATGGGATAGAGGACCCGCTTTGATTTGGTGTGGCTCATGTGGCCATTAGTGGAGAGGGGATTCCTGGTTGCTGCCCCCTCCCCACGGAGACATGGGGAACCGCGATTGTAGCCACCATTGTGCAAAGGGGGCCTGTAACTCGGGTATGAAGGTCTCGATGAGTGGCTAAGATGACGGGAAACCCATGTTGCAGAATGCACATGAACTGATTCTAGTTCAGAAATTTGGTCACGAATCAATGGCTTTAGACCTCCCAAGAACATCCCCAAAATACTGGTCGGGGGGTAAGTTAGGGATTTGGGCGACTCGTTCCTCAAGGAGGGCCAAATATTCTTCAAGGTCTCCTGTCTGTTGAGTTTGATGCATGGTTTCATAGGCATTCCTCGCCGAAGAATACCCAAAATGGTCAATCAACCCCTGTGAGTAACGTTCCCAAGTGATATTAGGATCCCGACAAAGGACCCATTGAGCCCAAAATATTGCCCGACCCGACATACCAATAAGTGCGAGTTGAACTCGGTCGTTGGTGGGGTTTTGTGAACCTATAACAACATGTTACATTCTTACCTTAAAAGCAAATAACAACACAAATAATCAAATTTTACTACCCAAATTTAAGTCGTGACAGTTTCTTTCGGTTTTACAGCAGCCAATTAAGCATTCTGGCAGTTTTATTTTCAAATACTTGTGTAACAGCCATCTATTCCAGATTTCATAAGCTTCTACCTATTCATATTCAGTCTATCTCTCTAGTTTCTCTTTCATTTCATCCTGCAAACATCAGGCCTAACTTGTACTGCAGAAACACCACATCTTCTTAGCAAATTATTTGTTCTAATCATCATAACAATAAGCTTATTACTGCATGATCTTGGGTTTTTTCCTTCAAGTTAATTCGGTAATTATCCCTCTTCTATTGCACCATATTTGTTCATCTTTATATCAATGCTTTTGTTTCGTTCATAATTAAAATCATGTTAGCATTCATCTGGTTCGTTATCAACCTATATCATTTCAGCACAAAAATCCGTTCTTAGAGTTCTGTTGAATCCTTCAGCTACATCTATAGTTTTATTTTCCAGAGTCCGAATGACGGTTAAGATATACTAACTAAGTTTTATGAATATTTAAATGCAAGGCAACGGCAGCCACGAAGACTAGTTCATACGAGGCAAATACGCATTGTTCCTATCTTTATCTTTTAAGGTGGGGTTTCAAGTGCATGGTACTCCACACTGGTTGGTGGGGTTCTATTGTGTTTCTTACTCTTTGTTTAATGTTTTAAATGAATTGATTAAGTTGCATGCTATGTGAACATGTTCCACTCCACTTATGATGGCAAAGTTTCTATATGTGGGAATCTTAAATTATGTTAGCGTTGGAAAGGTCCAAAAATTCTACGTGTGGGAATATTAGTGTCCATAAAACAGCCTTGGGAAGACCCACAAATATTGGCAAAGTAAATGTGTAATGTGTGAATGTTGTTTGCAATGTTATGTCAATTTGATTAATCATTTCATTGCATTAAACCTTGAGTAACTTGGCTCTACTAAGTGTGCTTGCATGCTCACCCCAGTTTAAAACCTTTTAGGATGAAGGATGTAAAGGAGAGGTGTGGTGGTGGGACTCTACCGTGATGGAATAAATAAGTCACATAAGAGAACTAAGTTTATCAAGTACTACATGTCATGTTTTGTTAAGTTTATTCTTTGGAGTTTTCGAAGACATTGTGATGACTATGGTTGTGTTTGTTTTGGAGTCATTTGAAATTTAGTTATTTTCATCAAGAGGATTTTGGATTGCTAGCCGTTATGTCCCAGATTTTACCGTTAGAGATTGTTATTTCTTATTTAAAATTTGGCGCGTATGTTTACACTAAATAATCATGAAAGTTTTCTTCTCAAAACTGATTCAAGAAAATTGGGGCGTGACAAAACTAAAAAGAACTGCTCGGCCTGAGCGAGCCATGCCATAGGCTCATACCCGAGATAGGCTATTACGATCCAGTGGAGGAGGATTCCGCCACAAATGATGGTGGAATAACCACCTGGGGTTGGGCTGGGGAAGCAGCCTCCTGTGCGGTAGGCCCCGTAAATTCAAGTTTATTGATCACCGTGGCAATCAGGGATTCAAGACGTTCAAAAGTTTCCCCTAATTCAGTGATGGAAGTTGCTAGGGCATCCTGGATTTCACCCAGTTTCTTCTCCACTGATTTGAGACACTCTTTGTCAGACTTGGCTCGTGTAGTCGTCATCGAGAAATAGGTTTGTAGGTCGGACCAATTGACAGAACGAGGACCTCGAGATAATAGGAACAATAAATATTTTATAAATAAGTTCTCAAAGAGAGGCCACAGAGTGCTACACTCTGCCACATAGATAAATCTCTGTCCACAACCGAAGTTGCTACAATATTATTGATCCAAAGATAATCTTGAAATCTTAAAACAATTGCTTAAATAGACACAATATTAAACCTTAATTTAATCCCTAAGAAACATAAATCTAATTGTTGACAGGCGAACTTAATCCAAAAGGTTAACACAGGAAAGCTCGGCGAAGCTAAATAGAAGCTCGCCCAAGCTCCTGATGGATCGGGTTCAACCCCCAATCATACCAAGAGAGAGAGAGAGAGACGCAGGCGAGCTTGCCCACTAGAGAGGAAGCTCGCCCTTATTCACGGAGGCCAAGCCGGAGTCCACGCTGCATTGTTCCTAAAAACAACACAAGGCAATGGAGCTCGCCAGAAAGCTCGCCCAACGTGGGGGACCAGAGCCACAAGTGTTTAAATAGGACATATATACATAGTAGGACGGAGCATTGTAAAGGTTGCATGGTTATGGACCAAGACGAGGGTCACAAACTCTCGTCAACACCTAAAGCCAGATAGGCTCATAAGGTGTCATCTCACACTTGCACACCTGTAAATAGGCCTCTCTTGTACCATTCTCTCTCCAACTTAATCATAACACATTTGCTTTCTCTCTCTAAACTCTCTACTTTCTCTCTCTATATTATCCGTCCAAGAACACATTTTCTTAGATTATTGTTTGATAGGATTATATGTTATAAAAGCCACATAAAAACACCATTAGTAAATTCTATCAACAATTTGGCTCTAGAAGGAGGGCGTCTAACCTAAAAAATTTGAGAGCGAATAGTGAGGGTTTGTTTAAAGATTTGAAGATTTGAACGTGCTCTTGACCAAAGCTCAAGAACACTTGAAGATACACACATATTTCACTCTTTGAACAAAAACCCAGATTTTCGGGTCTATAAGTTCTGCAAAAAGGTTTTCAAACGCACGCGTGTACACGGATAAACCAGATCCTGGATAATTCATCACACGCAAGGCTAGACGAAAGCCCAAACAAAATCACCCTGGCTGGAAGTCAGCAACCTCGGTGACCTTCTTTGATAACCTCGGCGACCTTTCCCCTACGAAACCCCAGAATGCCCAAGGAACAAACCTCGACAAATACCCAAAGGTGGAAGGGAACCACCAACTAGGACCAGGCGGATGGGGAAACCTCACACCAAGCTCCCCAGAAAAGCAATGCTCCCCGACCTCCCCAGCGAGTTTTAGTAACTCAGGAGGAGCTGAACCCCGCCCTGAGGGACCTCGCCAACAACCCCGACGAGCTCCAACGCACTATTGCCGCCCTGTAGAGGTTGCATCAATGTCAAAACGATGAGCTAGCCCAGATACCTCGGCGGGCTCCGGCTGCCGAAGCCAGGAAGCAGACGAGACCAACCCAGGGCACCCGGACCCAGGGTCAGTATAGCGAGCTCCCCACCGAACAGGAAGCGAGCTCCGCCCAAGCCCGCCAACGCAGGGAGCGCACCGGAAAAGCCAAGGTAGCAGAGGAGCCAAGCCCGCACGATGGGCGAGCTTCGGCCTACACCGAAATATCTGCCACCCATCAATCGCAAAGACGGGAGGTCCTCCAGGGCAGATTGGGGCCTAGGTGTGGAGAGAATGAATGAACTGCGGCCCCTGCTACATCCCAGAGGGGAGAATCGGACCTGCAACCTCGTAGGTCAGCCCACGATCGACTGAGGAGGCCCGCTGCCGACAGGATGGGCCCCAACGGCGGCTAATTCTGGCCCGTCACAGAGGGGTCACCCCAGAGTGAGGCACCTCGAGGGCGTGCGTCAACAAGATGCACGGCCTTCGAGCAACCTCCACTGGAGGTGGTCCACAACGACGAGCTGGCCACACTAAAGAAGGCCGTCGAGTTGCTGCAGGCGCAAGTAGCAGCCAAATCTGGCGGACCTGGCGCCACCACTCTCCCCTCATCTCCATTGGCACCGGTCATCCTCAGAGCAGCGGTTCAAAAGAAAGTTCAATTCCCGATGATGTCCGCATATGAAGGCGAGTGTGACCCGAAAGTCCACCTGGCCAAGTATGCGGACTTTATGATCTCAGTGGGTGCCACCGACGCCACTCCATGCCGGAACTTCCCGCTGACCCTCGGGGACCGAGCCCTCCACTGGTTCTCATCACTCGCCCCGGGTTCGATCCACTCCTTTGGCCAACTCACACGGGAGTTCTTGGCCCATTTTTCAGGGTTTGGATCCTACCTCACCCAGATGCACCGACTCGCCAATATCCACCAAGGTGAGAATGAGACCGACCAGCAGTACCTGGAGAGGTTCGATAAGATCCTGCTGGAAGGTGAACCGGTGAACGAGGATACCAAAATCGTCCCAGTGATGGCGGGGCTCAAGAAAGGCACCGAGCTCTGGAAGAAAATGCACCTAGCATGCCCGAACACCTACACCGAATTTCGGCACAAAGTCGGGGTGTTCGTTGCCATGCAGGAGGCCCTCCTGAAAGAGGTCGGTGCCTCAGAAGAGAAGAAGCCCTATGGGAAGAAGTCCGGGGGCACATACAAAGCTCCCCGGAACTTGAAGGCTTTTGGCGACGGGGACGAGTTCAAAGAGAAGCTCAACCAAGTACTCACCGTCTCCGTCGACCATGTCTTTACCGCGGTCAAAGATAAAGCAATGTTGGATGAGCCAAGGAGAATTCGCCAGGACCGCGCGAAGCTTAACCCCAACAAATTCTGTGTCTACCACCAGTCGATCGGCTACTTCACCAGCGAATGTCGAGACCTCCTCAAGCAATTGTGGAAATTCTACGATAAGCGCACCCAAAGCGCAAAGACTCTCTAATGCTTTAAGCGCAAAGCGCAAAATAAAAGCGCGCTTCACCGAAGTGATGCACACCATTCTAAGAACATTATGTATATTAAATAATATAATACCATAGGCACCAATAATATTTAGTAATCCATTTAGTAAAACACATGAGACAAAGTGAGAAACATAAAACCTTGTCATTAGATATTTCTTAATTCAAGATGATCAACAACAATATTATGTTCCTAATTCATGCAAAAAAAGTGAATTTTTAAAGGAATTATTAAAGAAAACTGGAACAACAATGAATAATAGAGAAAAACAGAGTAATTTTAATCTGAATACCAGCTATTGATCATATTCATAAACCATGTGTATTACACTTTTTTCTTTTAAATTCAATAGATTTTTCAGTCTCCTTAAGGATAGAAGGACTGTATAGGTTTAACAATCCAACATTAGCAAAGAAAAATTAAACAGGGGAAAGGAAAGGGAGAGAAAAAAATAAAATAGAAACCTTGCTTGAGAAGTTTTCATGTTCTTAATTGTTAAAGAGTAAAAGACTTACTTGGAAAAGAAAGGTTTGATTACTGATGGCGTTTTTCATGTTTTCTGAGATGATAAAAAGTTTCGAGCGAACAGCCCTAGGATCTAGATATTTTTTTACTTTTGAATTTTATTGATTAATTAGTCATTTGGGCTTTAAAATTTGATGGGCTTTTACTTAATCTAATGGGCTTATCAATTAGAAACTAACCCTAATTTTGTTTTTTTATAAAAATCATGTGGAACAGTTTCTCTTTTTAAAAAACCCTGCGTAACAGTTTCCCTTCACTGAAGCAGCGCTTTTGACCGCTTCTTCTTCAACCAAACAGCGCAAAAAGCGGCCCAAAGCGTGCGCATGACTGAAATTGCTTCGCTTGGTCAAATGAGAAGCGGTGACATGTCATTACACCTCGCTTTTAGCGCTTATGCGCTGAAGCGATCGCTTTTAACAACCTTGGGAACAATTAAAGGTGACCAGAAGAAGGCCCGTGAATGTTTGCTCCAAATCAAAGATGGCCGGGTCAAGAAATCTGTAATGCAGGTTCACATCTTGGAAGAAGATATACAGATTTTAGCGGACGAGCTGAACATCCTAGACATCATCTCAACAGAAATAGAGTTGATGGAGGTAGGTGATTCGATGGAATCGATGATGGAAATTGACCAAGTCCTAGAACCTGCGCAGAACACACAACCGGCACCAAGGGAAGAGGGGGAAGAGACCCAAAATAACCAAGTGCAGGAACCTTCGCAGGACTCACAACCTACGCCCATGGAAGTGGTTGAAAATGCCCAAGGCGGAGAACCTGCTGGAGATCAAGAACCAGTACCAATGGAAGTTGATCAAATCCCCCAGGCCGCCGAACCATCCCAAGTTGATGAACCACCGGGGGTCCTGGCAGTTGAAGAACCTATCCAGGTTGAAAGCCAAGCTGATGATCTCGAACTGCGCCTAGGTCACGAACCTACGCAGATGTCACAAGAGGAGTGGGATGAGTTCATCAGCGATCCAAGGTGGAAAAGTCAAAAGAGAAAGGCCACTCCCATGGAGGAACTAACGGCAATAACGGTGGACCCGGAAAGGGACTTGGAACTTTTCATAGGTTCCTAGTTACCAGAACCGTACCGGTCAAGGATGGAGCTGTTCTTGATGTCCAAGTTGGAAGTGTTTGCCTGGTCTCATGAAGACATGAAGGGGATCCTGTTGGAACATGCATGTCACCGACTCAACATAGATCCGATAAGGAGACCCGTCTGCCAGAAACGAAGGAAGTATGGGTCAGACAAGTACGCAGCCCTGACCATCGAAGTTGGGAAGCTGCTGGACAACAAGCTGATCAAGGAAGCCTTATGTCCACAGTGGGTCGCGAATCCCATCCTGGTAAAGAAGCACAACGGAACGTGGAGACTGTGCATCGACTTCACGGACCTAAATAAGGCATGCCCGAAGGACAACTTCCCACTACCCCACATCGATCAACTTATGGATAGAACCGCGGGCCATGAGATGATGACATTCATGGATGCTTTCGCGGGCTATCACCAGATAGCATTGCACCCAGATGACTAGGAGCATACAACGTTCTACACCAACAAAAACATGTATTGTTTGAAAAGGATGTCGTTCGGACTTATCAACGCCGGAGCAACCTACCAAAGGTTGGTGAATAAGATGTTTGATCAACACATCGGCGAATCTATGGAGGTGTACGTGGACGACATAGTTTTCAAGAGTTTGAGAAAGGAGGATCACCTCGACCACTTGAAACAAACCTTCGACATACTACGCCACTACAACATGAAACTGAACCCCAAGAAGACCAGCTTCGGCGTACATTAAGGAAAGTTCCTGGGGCATCTGGTGAGCCAACAGGGGATAGAGGTCAACCCGACGCAGGTCCAATGCATAATCGAGATGGGCACGCCCGACTCCGTACAGAAGATCCAAAGGTTGACCGGATGTATGGCTGCCCTGAACAGGTTCATCTCCAGGTCTGGTGATCGGAATCGTCCATTTTTCGAGGCGATCAAGGCAAACACGCGCAGATATAGGGAAGCAGCTAAGGCCAACAAGCTACACCTTAAAAACCACTTCGTGTGGACGAGCGAATGCCAACGAGCCTTCAAAGACATTAAAACATACCTGGCAAATACACAACTTCTGTCAAAGCCAGTGCCTGGGGAAAAGCTGTACATATACCTTGCTGCGTCGGAGGTTGCAATTAGCTCCGTCCTGGTTCGAGAAGAGACGAAAACACACCTACCAGTGTACTACGTAAGCCAAGTCTTGCACGAGGCTGAGTTGCAGTACACCCCAACAGAGAAGCTAGCCTATGCACTGGTGATGAGTGTTAGAAAATTGAGGCCCTACTTCTTTGACCACCCGGTAGAGGTGCTGACGACGTTCCTACTACGTCAAATACTGCAGCGCCCAGACACCGCAGGATGTTTGTTGAAATGGTCACTAGAAGTTAGCCAATACGGTATAACCTACGCACCCCGAACAGCGATCAAGGGACAAGCACTCGCCGACTTTATCGTTAAGCTAACTTTCCCACAAGATCCGATGAGGGGGCGTATAGCTCAGTGGCACCTCTACGTCGATGGGTCATCAACTAGCACAGCGGCAGGAGCCGGTGTAGTTCTGATTAGCCCGGACAGACAAATCTTCACCTCCGCGATCCGCTTCGATTTCAGGGCAACTAACAACGAGGCGAAGTACGAAGTTTTGATAGCCGGACTTAGATTATCATTAGCTGTGGGGGCAACCAATCTTCAAGTTTTCGGAGATTCCCAGCTAATAATATCCCTAGTCCGGGGAGCGTACGAGGCAAAAGATCAGCAGATGATGATGTACCAGAAGATAGCGGCACATCTGATCTCGATGTTCACTCAGATTTACATCAACCAGATACCAAGGCTGGAGAACACGCAAGCAGATACCCTAGCACGACTAGCTACCAGTAACGACGAAGCCGAAGTCAAGGAGGTTGTGGTCACCAAGCTGAAGAACCTTTCGACGTCCGATTACAAAGTAAATCAGACCTCGAGTGGGGGGCAAGAAGGCGATGAAGATAGTAAAGATTGGTGCACTCCGATCCAAAAATACTTAAAGGACTGAACACCCGAGGATGCATGGAAAGCTAGTCGGCTAGTGAAGCAAGAAGACAGATATACGTTGGTGGATGGCCAACTTTACAAACGTGGATTCTCTCTACCCCTACTCAAATGCTTATCTAAAAAGCAAGGGTTCGAGGTGTTAGAAGAAATTCACGAAGGAATTTGCGGAAGGCACACTGGGGGGCAAGCTTTGGCATACAAGACAATCAGGTAAGGGTACTACTGGCCCAGTCTTCGCAAAGATGCCAGTAGCTTCGCAAGGAAGTACCGAAAGTGTCAACTTTTCGCACCTAATATCCACTCCCCAGCTACTCAACTGAAATCGATTTTCAGCCCGTGGCCTTTTGTATAATGGGGTATCGACTTGATCGGCCCATTTCCACTTGGCAGGGGTGGTGTAAAGTTTGATGTTGTAGTAGTGGACTATTACACCAAATGGGCTGAAGTCGAGGCACTCACAACGATAACGCAGGAAAGAATGATCGGTTTTATATGGAAGAACCTGATCTGCCGGTTTGGACTTCCGCAATCGATCATCACGGACAACGGAAGGCAGTTCGACGGACAGAAGTTGAGAGATTTTTGCAGTTCGTGGAACATCAAGAAGCACTACTCAACTCCATACCATCCGCAGTTGAACGGCCAGGTTGAGGCAGTCAACAAAATCCTGAAACACATATTGAAGATCCGCCTCGAAGACAAGAAAGGAAGCTGGGCAGACGAACTCCCAGAGGTTCTGTGGTCCTACAGAACATCATACCGAGCAAGTACCGAAGAGACACCATTTACCTTAGCTTTCGGAACAGAGGCAGTAGTACCGATGAAAGTCCAAAATAAGACTTAGAAGGTGGTAGGATTTGACGAAGAAAAGAACGACGAAGCCTTGGCAGTCAAAAAAAATCTGATCGAAGAGACCAGAGCTTCGTCGAAAATGAAAAATGCCACCTACAAGCGTAGAGCCGAAAAGTGCTACAGTTCCCAAGTCCGAGATCAAAAGTTCAAGGTTGGGGATCTAGTGCTAAGGAAGAAACTGATGGCCCCACTGGGTGTATTTGGACCAAATTGGAAAGGACTGTTCCGGGTCACCACAGCTTGGGCAAACGGTACATATGACCTCGAGGACGCAGAAGGGAACGCCTCATCATACACCTGGAGTGCGGCACATTTAAAGAAGTTTTATCAATAGATCGAGATTTTGTAATAGACTAGCCAAAGGTTCGCATCAGAAAGTGTTGATGACGACCGGTGTAAATTACGTTGCTATATGAAGTTAGAAGTTTTTCTTGCAAAAATATCCAACTGTTCGAAGGTTCGCGAAATATTCAACCTTTTGAAGGTTCGCGAAATATCCAACCAGTCGAAGGTTCGCAAAATGTCCAACTATTCGAAGCTTCGTAATGTGCAAGGGCCAAGGTCCCGAACGTTATAATCTAAAGGCTCAAAGGCAAAGGCCAAAGTGCTCCGGGTCAGTGAAGGTATCCTTCTTAAAGGGTCGCTAAGCGCCTACTAGTTAGAAAAATTCACAAAAAAGACGATTAAAATGTCTAAGGCAAGGTTCGTGAAACCCAATTGCCCAAAGTGAATTAAACGAAGTACAACTCGCTACCCCAAGTGGTTTAAGACGAGCAATTTGCGGCCCTAAGTGGCATAAGACGAAGGATACATACTAATCAAACGAAGGTACGATTCGTGGTCCTAAGCAACGTAAAATGAACGATTCGCTTCTCGGAAGTAGAGTTAGACGAACAAACAAGTACCGAAAGTATAAAATGAGCCAATTAAAATCATAACGTAAGCGTAAAAATGTAAATAGGAACAGGTTGAGACAAAAAGAATTGAGTGTCATTCAAAAATACTTGATGAATTTTCAAGCCAAAAATGGTGCTTGAAAAATTCCTAAGTATGAGTAGTGGTGCTAGCCACAAAGGTCGGCTAGCTGACCATCTGTGAAGTACAAAAAGAGCTCCTTCTGGGCGAGCTATACGAGGAAGAGGCATCATTGCGGAGCTCGGTGACCTCATTGATCTTCGCCGAAAGATCACCCCTCAGCTTCGAGCACTCTTCGTCGGTGCTCTTGGTCAAATCTCGCTGCAACTCCAGCTCTTTTCTGGTCACCGCATGCTCGCCGACCTCCTTTGCGAGCTTCTCAGCGAACTCCTCCTCCTTGGCCTTGATTTGCGCATCCACTTTTTTCTGGATGGAGGCGAGCTGTCTCTGAAGCTGGCCGAGGTTATCGAGAGCGTTGCTCTCAGATGCCAAGGCTGCAGCTGCCTTCCCCTCAGTGAGCTCCAAAGCCTTCTTCAGCTTGTCGGCATTTTCCGCCATTTTCAAGTAGACCTCGTTCCTCTTCTGGCGACCTTCCTCCAGTTGGGCAGCCTGATCGATCACTTTCTTGCTCGCGAGCAATAGCCCGCTCGTGTGGTGCATCGAGAGTCGGGCGTTCTCGATCAGGTTCTGACTTTCAATGGTCTCCAGCTGAGGGGTCGACCAGTACCTCGGCACCTCGCTCACGGTGTTCCGAGCAAGGCCGGGGGGAAGGCTGCGCATGGAGGTGAGGGAGCGAGATCGCTCGTAAGCATGGATGGCCTCATGCTTGTTGGGATGTGCAATGGGAGCATAGCTGCGAAGTCGAAACAGTTGGAAGTTAAGAAAAAGAATGCGAGGAAACGACAAGGAATGAAACCAAGATGACGAGCTACTCACTAAGCTCGCTCTGGGTCCCAGCCCAGGAGGGTGTCATCCACTGTTTTAACCCCAAAAGGAGATGGGGAAGGTGACGACCTTTGGAGAGGAGTGACTGCCAGCGGAGCAATTGAGTGAGTCGAGCCTCCTTGCGCCGACCTTGTGTTAGCTCGCTCGGCACGCTCGGAATCCTCTTCGTCATGGAGTAGGGTCCGAGCTTTCTTACGAGCATGGGTGTCGCCCTCGCCTACTCGGGATCCATCACCCCTATGAAGACCCCTCTTCCCAGGACCTCGCTTAGGCGTGGCACCGGCTCGTCCTCCGCCCCTGTTGGCCCGGGCGACCTCTGCAGCCTTGAATTTTGTCGTGGCTCTAGTCGGCCCTTTCTGGGTTCTGGACCCGCCTACCTCGCCCTTCTTCGAGGCGGGCTCCGCTTTCTTGCTCGCTTCTAGTGCGAGCATAGATGGCAAGACCAATTTGTTGGGGCGAGGTGGACCCATGGCAAATCGGCGAGAAACGACTTCGTAAGCTGGGGGATCTCAACAGTTGGGAAGGTGACCTAATTACCGTCTGTAAAAAAAAATCAAAAAAAAAATTGAAGAAAAATGGTTAGCAACTTGGCGAGCTACCTATCTAGTGGGCGAGCTTCGGAGAGTTGCGAACCTGGAAGCTCGGGGCCTTGAACTGCTAGGTGATGTGGCAAGGTATGAAGCCCGGCAAGCCTAAGGCAGTGGTGCTGGCTGAGGTGGGCGATCTCTCGATCCACTTTACTCCTCAAGTAACACACAGCTCGCACCAGGTCAAACTCAACTGGAATTTCGGGCTTGCCGCGACTAGACTTGTGGTGCTTCAAACTTGCAAGAGAAAGGAATTAGATTAGTAAATCTAATTCAACCCACGCACACCGAAGTAGGCGACCTACTGCTAGCCTCCCCATATTCATCAGGGGAAGGAATTCGTCTAACAAACTGCTCCAAGCGTTCGGAGTGAGCTGTGTGATGGAGAGGTTATTGTCCAGAAGAAATTGGCCGATGATCGGGTGCAGGGGCAGTGTAAGCAAAGCCTCAAGGGTGTGGACGTTTATAGCGGTCAACCCCTTCAGAGGTGCGCCGGCTCGCTCATCCTTTTCTGGGGCATACAAGAAGATGTCGAGGGGGATCCGGTACCTCGCACGGAATTGAGAAATTTAGTATTCATTGATAACACTCCGGACGTCGCTCGCCATGTAGTCCGATTTGTTCGCCGCATCCCAATAAGTTCGCCCGGGGAGATCGAAGCTCGCCGTGTGTTGAGCGACGTACTCTTCCTAGTCGAAGGCATGGACAACGTCGGTGGGGACCTGGTGTTCAATTAACTGAGGCTCCGGGAAATCGATGGACCGGAACCACTCGAGGGTAACCTCCTCAAGGTCGCCCTCTGGTTCATCAACCTCGGCGGCCTCCGCTTCCTCCTCCTCGGCGACCTCCCCATTTCCACCGGCCTCCCTCTCCTCGGGGGTGACCTCCTCCTCGTCCCCCTAAATCTCGGGATGGACGGAGCTGGTGGCTCTCTCAATCGGCTCAGAATGAACCTCGCCCGATAGCTCGCCACGAGTTGGGCGAGCTACTGAGTTAGCCTCAGATCCAGACTCGATGACGATCGGGGTCATTTGGGGAATGGGACCACTATTGGTCATAGGCTGTTTCTCGGGGTTACGGTTCGAAAGGGTTTCACTCGATGCTTGGGTCGACATGGTTTGAACGAGGTTCGAAAAGTTCCAAAATAATTCAAATGTTTCGGCTGCCGGAGTTACGGTACGAGGGCGATCGGAAAATCCGAAAGGTCACCGGAAACGTCCAAAATTTCCAGGAGCTTGAAGAAATGGGAAGAAGAACAAAAGGAATCTGCAAAAGAAGTGAAAGAAAGAAGGGAAATGGGTGTTCTACCTTGAAGAATGCCCAAAACTTCGTTGGAAGCAAAGGACGTCGATCGCCGGAAAATGCACTGAAATTTCGGAAGTGGTAAAAGTGAGAAATGACCCTGGTTTCTCATATATATAGACACGGGTGCGAGCTTGAATTTTCGGAAGGCTCAGGGACCATCATGCAAAAATTTGAAAATTTGTCATGAAGGGCGCGGGAAATAACGCCTAAAAAGGCGTGCATGACGCCTAGATTCTCGCACCATGTCGGCCCACGAACCGCCATGGAGAAGGTCACCGACGAGCTCGGCATCTAACTAAGGAGTAGTTCGCCAACACTCGAGCCTCCGTCCACAGAGACAAGTCAGCTCGCCCACACATTAGAAATATCATGATGTGAGCGAGTTGGGGGCAAATGTTGACAGGCGAACTTAATTCAAAAGGTTAACACAGGAAAGTTCGGCGAAGCTAAATAGAAGCTCGCCCAAGCTCCTGATGGATCGGGTTCAACCCCCGATCATATCAAGAGAGAGAGAGACGCAGACGAGCTTGCCCACTAGAGAGGAAGCTCGCCCTTACTCACGAAGGCCTAGCCGGAGTCCACGCTGCATTGTTCCTAAAAACAACACAAGGCAATGGAGCTCGCCAGGAAGGTCGCCCAACGTGAGGGACCAGAGCCACAAGTGTTTAAATAGGACATATATACATAGTAGGACGGAGCATTGTAAAGGTTGCATGGTGATGGACTAAGACGAGGGTCACGAACCCTCGTCAACACCTAAAGCCAGATAGGCTCATAAGGTGTCATCTCACACTTGCACACCTATAAATAGGCCTCTCTTGTACCATTCTCTCTCCAACTTAATCATAACACATTTACTTTCTCTCTCTAAACTCTCTACTTTCTCTCTCTATATTATCCGTCCAAGAACACATTTTCTTAGATTATTGTTTGATAGAATTATATGTTATAAAAGCCACATAAAAACACCATTAGTAAATTCTATCAACACTAATGACTGTTTATATAATTGGTTGAATATAAGGCGTAACATAATATAACATAAAGACTAATAATAATGGCTATTTATTTGGTTGACTAAATTGAAGACTTAATGTTGGGATACAATTTGAGTTGTTTTGATTTTGAATGTTTGTGTCCAAGTTCTTTTCTCCCTCTTACGTTTATCTTTTCTGTATTCACTCTCAATGATGCCGTGAAACTTTTTTGGCAGAGGGAAAGATGAATTTTTAAAACTAAAATTTTTAACCGTTTTAAAACTCCCCCAAGTTTTAATCTATCCATAATCCCCTCACATGATACTTTTATAATTAAAACTCAATTCCCTTTAATTAATATAATATGAATTTAATATATAAATTCAATTCCCTTTAATTAATATAATATGAATTTAATATCTAAATTATTAGACCTATTAAATTACATGGACCACTTTAATAATTAAAAAATAATTAAATTTTTAACATCTAACTCATACAATAAATAAGGGAACAAATGATGAAGTATAATTTCAACAACTTAATCACATTAATTAAATCAACGCGAATTGCAGAATTTTATTTCTTACATTCTATAAGTTCGTCAATTTTACTCACAACACTATTTTCAAAACTCACAACAAAATCGAGCAAAACCAACTATGTCCAAAACAATTCCTCCATTAATTTATCAAATCAGACGCACTCAAAGTATGCCCCATTTTTTCACAGTAAATTATAAAAGTTACTTACAGTAATCCTTCAACCAATGGATAAATTATCTTTTTGGTTTGTAAGATATGTTAACATAAATTAAATTATCTAACCTAATTTGATGTTTGATTTAATGGACAAAGGTCCAAGATTAATGAAAAGTTCAAAATTAAAATTCAATTATTTTATGAATGAAAAATAATATTATCTTAGAGAAATTATAATTCACTTTATTTTATTTATAGCATAGAGGACAAAATTGTCAATTACATATCTTTTAATTATTAATCTTATCATCCAATCATTCAAAATAAAATTATTTTACATTACTAATTATTTTAATTCATCAATCCAAACACACTATTTAATTCACAAATAACAATATTTGGATTACAATCTTGTCTAATATATCTTAATGTCTATTAAACCAAATGAATCCTTAAATCATTAATTTGGGATTGAAGAGGAGATATATATTACCAGGTTTATGACGGCGAATGACGATGGCTTCTTTTGCAGCCAACTGACAGTAATTAAAAAAATGACCAAATTCGTAGCAATGGTTAACAGATCAGTGGCCATGCGCGAGCGATCGGTGGAAATCTGAAATATATCACCTCACCTCTGACGTGACAGTGGCCTTCATGGTCTTCGGTGGGTTTGAGGAGAGAAGCGGTGCGAGGTTTTGGGTTGAGCTCCACGAATGGTGCCGTCCTCATCACCGTTCGCTCGGTAAAAAAGAACAATTGTTGTCACCTGAAGAGAGTGAATTAAGAGAGAGAACTAGAGAGAGAGAAAGAGAATTAATCTGAGAGAACAAGAGTGAAAAAAAAATCAATTTGAAATATGTATTTGGACTCGTATAGAGAGAGATGTACCTGGGGCGGATAGGGTGGATTTACCTTTTTGAACTATTTTGTATTTATGTTAAACTATATTTTTAAAATGGGTCTATTCCTTCGCTCTCTCAATCGGCGCACTAGATCGGAGAGAATAGGCGCAGAGAGAAAATAGGCATCTTCCAGACCGTAGATAATCGGTTTCCAGATTTGTAAATGAGAAATCGATTTCTAGATCTTCGAAAAGGATTTTTGTTTTTTATTGTTTAGGGTTTATTTAGATCTTATTGTGATTAGGGGTGGAACAAATACCGAAAATACCGGTATACCGTACTTACCATACCGAAAAATACCGAATTTATCGAAAATTTCGGTGTACCGAAAATATCGGTACCATACCGATATTTTCGGTACGGTATCGGTATAGAATTTTAAAATTTTCGGTATACCGTATATACCGAAATACCGAAATATTTTCGGTATAAACCGGTATACCGAAATATTCCGGTATACCGATTATTTTCGGTATACCGAAAATATTTCGGTATCTCGGTATACCGGTATATACCATTTTTGTAATTTAATATTAAAATTTAATATTAAATTTTATTTTATTTAATTAAAATTATATTTAAATTATTCGATATGGACCGGTATGGCGGTATATACCGGTATGGGCGGTATACCGACATAGTCGGTATTTCGGTATGGACCGGTATTTCGGTATAGATCGGTATATATCGAAATATCGGTACGGTACGGTATATCAAAATTTTTGGTACGGTATACGGTATTCATTTTTGGTATACCGAAATTTCGGTATACCGAAATCCGGTATACCAAAAATTTCGGTACGGTATCGGTATGCAAAAATACATACCGAAAATTTTGGTACGGTACGGTACGGTATGCCACCCCTAATTGTGATGGAAAAAATATTTGTGTTTGCAGCACCACACCCGGGTTTTTGGCCACGCCATTCTCCAAAAGGTCACCATCCTGTTTGATCATTTTAGTATCTCTAAAAAATAGTTTTAGAATTTTTTATATTTCTATAAAAATATTTAGGAATTTTTTCGGCAGTTTGGTTCACAAACAAACATTTTTTTTTTCAATGGATGTGTGCTAGCTTTTAGAAATTTTTAATTTGTAGTGGATGAGAATGCAATTTTTGTTGTGAATTCATGAAGAAGATGTATTTTTATTTATTTCTGGTGCAGATTTTTATGCTATGTGCTGATTATTTATTTTTGTATTCATTTTTTGCTTGTTATATTCATAAAAATAATATTATTGTTCAAAATTGTGATTTTGAATATACATGTATATGCAAAATCAGAAAAATACATTTATGAATATTATTATTGAATCAACAAATTAAGACCACAAAGCAAAATGAAAAAAAAAATTATTAATAAAATAATAATAAATTTAAGAAAAATATAATTTGTGTATATGAACATTATTATATAGAAAAAACGAAAAGTAAAAAAATATTAAGTCATTTTGGGAAAAATAATAAATAAAAATATATAATTTAAAAAATATAGGATTAATTACACACAAGTGAGCAAAAAACACATAACTCAAACTATTACATATAATAAAAATAATTTCATCCAAGTGAAGATTCCTTACAAATGGGTGCATATTTTTATATGTTTTAACAATAATTTCCTGTATTTATCGATATTAATAACCCTTCTTTTTGTGTCACTGTCATTTTACCCAAAATGCATATATGATTATAGAGATGTTAAACGGGCTTGCCCTAACCCTACAGGGCCAGCCCTACATGGCTCCGGGCCTAAACGGTCCCGGGCCTTAGCGATTCATCCTTAACTGGACGCTATATGCTCGGACATCACCCTAACCCTAGCGGTCCGCGGGCTAAACGGGCCACTAACGGACTCGGAGTATTTTTTTTTTTACAAATTTAAAATTTAATATAAAATAGAACTAATGATTTAATAACTAAAGTTCACACATCCCTAAAAGTTTTGAATTAATTGAGATCTAACTTATTTATTTATTTTTCTATTTTAATCTGTAGTTAAGTTATTAGTTAATAATGAAATAATAATTAATAATTAATAAAAATATAATTAATAAAGTTTACAATTACGTAACACAAGTGAGGAGAAATCAGGCCAGCCCACAGCCACAGTACACAGGCCCACGGCCCACACCTCCACAGCCCACAATCACATTCAAATTTAATTAAAAAAAAAAGAGAAATTGGTGCCTGGGTACACGGTTTTTGCATTTTTTGTTGCTGAGTCTCTGCTGTATTTATTATAACTATTAACCCAATATCCTATTTTCTTAGCCTCACACCTACCGAAGTGCCCTATACCTCTATTCTATAAATTTACCCGACACTATATTTAATTTTCTGTCGAAAAAGTCAAAAAATTTTGAATCCATTAATGGACGTCCTCGAGCTTCACGTAAAGAGGTATACAAGATTTCGAGTCATTTAAACATTCAGTTCCAGAAGCCTTCATTTAAACATTCCGAAGCCTGAATATCAAGATTTCGAGTCATTCAGTTCCAGAAAGGGTAAAGATTACAATGTTGTTTTAGTGTAATTTTGAATGCTACTTTTCACGTAATTTAGTTCAATATCTGTTTTACTATCAATTTTATACTTTTTTTGCTTGTTTAGGGTTTCCGATGTATAACCATTCTAATTAATGTCCACAGGTACTTGCAGTTTCGTTAGGACCACTATTAAATTGGAATGAGTTCTGTAATTATGATTAGTGTTCGAAATTACGGTGCTTGCAAATTGGTTGCATGTGATGAAAACTCAAGCTTTTCTGAATTCCTTCGTCAGATTAAAGGTAGGTGGTCCGAGCTCTCAACCATATCATTTTCTTGTGTATGCCGAGTTGGGGAATTTACTAATGTGGGACTTGATTCTGATGCTGATTTGAAGAATCTGATGACTTTGTGTTCTTTAGTCTCCTGTAGAGTAGTCAATGCAGAAATATGTATAAATAATTGTTCTGTTGGAAGGCCTGCATGTGTAGAAGCTAATATTGCAGAGGTTACACCTCCTACCCCAATAAAATCCTTAAATGTTATTGATAACACTTCAGTTACTGATTTTATTAACAAACATAATTCTACCACAGCCAATGGTGTTTTTAGTGACGATCTTGGCGAAAATTTGGATATGCATGATGATTCTATGTCTCATCTGTCTCCTGTTGAAATAAGAGATCCTTTGTTATCTGATGATTGGGCTAATATTTTGAAATCTGGTGTTGGATCAGTTTTTAGAGGTGGTGCAAAACAATTTAGGGATGGTCTTATTAAATACACTTTGAAGGCTGGCTTTAGGTTCAAATTCATACGAAATGAGAAACGCTATGTTTATGCAGTTTGTAAAGAACATGATCTGCCCTGTGATTGGTTTATAAAAGCTAGGTTGGATAAAATTACCAACTTTTTCGTTGTATTCAAAGCCAATTTGGTGCACAAGTGTGTTGGTAACCTTATAGGTAAGGATACCAAAAGGCTTGTGCCTAAAATGGTTGGAGATTTCATTCTGTCAGATGTGAAGGACAATCCAACTATTAGTGGCAAGACAGTTATTCAAAAACTGAAAAACCATTATGGTATTGATATTCCTTATTGGAAAGCATATCGAGCTGTAGAAGTTGCTAGGGATTCAATATTTGGAAGTTTTGCTGATTCGTATGATGAATTGCGTTGGTATTGTGATGCTATTAAACGTACTAACCCTGGTAGTGTTGTTGAAATTCAGTCCAATGAGAAAAACCATCATTTTGAAAGATTGTTCATATCCTTCAAGGCATGCATTGAAGGTTTTCGTAGCTGTCGGCCCATGATTTTCATTGATGGTACATTTCTCAAAGGTCGTTCAAAGGGTACCTTATTGTCAGCTACTGCTAAGGATGGAAACAATGGTGTGAGCATATATCCAACTTTTTTCTGTTTTAAATACCATTTCAATTTGAAGTCTAATCTATTTAAGTATAACTTTTAGCATTTCGGTAATACTTTCATCTTAATGTACATTGCAGGTTTGTTCCCTGTGGCGTTTGCAATTGTGTCAGCTGAAAATAATGAGAATTGGATTTGGTTTCTTGAGATGTTTCGTAAGACGTTGATTCATCATAAACAAATATTATACTTTTCCGATCGGCATTTGGGCATATTAAATGCATTTAATCATGTTTTTAATCAGCCCGTGCATTTTTATTGCCTATATCATCTGTTAAGTAATCTCAAGGGTCATTTTTCAATCGGTTGGACGAACCAAAATAGGGAGAATTTGGGGCAATTATTCCGTGATTGATGGTGCTTCAAATCCCATCTTAAGAATCGTGGGAAAGCCTCAATGTTTGATGGTGCAATTAAACAAGTATGTTCACATAGTCAATACTGCCAAAAAAGATGGTTAATAAGTTAGTAAATTATGTAATAGACAACCATAATGTGCATAAACCACACTGCTGTAAGTAATACGTACCGGAAGTAGCATTGCACAACCACCTATTATCAAATTATTGCAAGATCTCACTTGTGAGAGTAGGTAATCAGCAATGTACTTACTCCAATTATAAATCCTTAGCCTTGATAGATCTTCCAAATATACAGTTAGATGAATAGACATTGATCCATTTTGTCCGGGTGCCAACAAAGATGCTAGTAGATAGCAGTGTGTCAGCCTAACAACATCTCCAATACTTAAATCATCAGCCATGTCTACTGTAACTTTCAATTTTTCATATATAAAATGCTTATATAAAAAAAAATTCCTTTTCTTGCTCTCATTTCATTAGAAAAGCACCTCTCAATCCACTTTGGCAACATATACTCTTTCTCTGATATTGGTATAGAAACTGGTCCACCAACAATACCAAACACAAGCTGGACATCCAAGCTCTTTATTCTAAGTTCATTACCACCAATGAGGAAACACTCCTTATAAACATCAAATGTTCTTAAAATATCTTGTATATCACCTTCAACTTTATTACATTTGCTCTTGCTGCTTTCATGATCAGCCTTTAATAACGCATCAATTAGCAACCAAAAAGGGCTTTCTTTCATATTTTCAATATGTACCTCTTTGAATGCAATTCCTTTCAATTCCTTCATTGCACTTTTTAGATTGCTCCTGTAGTATGTTGTGTTAGGCTTAATTTCTGCATGTCCTGGAAGTTTGAAATAATGCATTTAATATCACTAATTTGAAAATTTATTACAAGGAACAATGATTTTGTGAAATGCTATTAATAATATTGCTTAAACAACTCACTGAAAGGATTGCGTGGTTGAACTTCTTTCACCTTATGAACATCTGTACAATTCAAATATACATATTATTCAAATACTTGTCAAAGTTGTTTATATCTCAAAGAAACATGAAATTGTCAATTTTACAAGTTTATTATTTGTACTGATTTCAATAATGATATGTAGTGAATATATATTTACCATTCTTTTTAGTTCCACGATGACGTCTTCCTGTGCACACCTTCTGCTTACAACTGCATTGTTCACAACTACCCTGTATCTCTGCTTCATGAAGCCAAATACAAAATAGTCGATAATAAGCACAAATAAAATTCACCTATATGAACAAATCATTACCAAAATACAATAAAAACTTATAATATGTAAAACCTTCAGAACATGACTCTGAATTATAGTCCATTCTTCTTCCTCTTTTAGCAACATGTTGGATGTCTTGTTCGCTACTTTCTGCAGTGACAGTATTTAACATTGTAAAAATACACAATTTCCAACTTTTACAGTAAAAATAATGTTTAGTTAAATACATACCAGTGCTGTCTGAATCTGATACATATTCATGCCTTTTACAGTTACCATGATTGCAATGCCCTTGCAGCAAGTTTTCATTTCCATCTAGATAAACACAATTATTAGTTAATTCAAAAATGAGAAAATAATTCTATTGAAACTCATACTGGACCAAACATATCATTACCTGAATTAGAACTGCCATTGTAATCTGATAACTTCCTTTTCCCTAGGTTAAAATATGATAACTTCCTTTTACCTAGGTTAAAATCATTACCTACAAATAATTACTTTCAATTACAAGCAATAATTTTTTTAAAATCTCCGAATACTTTCTTTTAACATCTGTTTAATCATTATGTAAAGACTCCGAATACTTTCAATTTCATTATGGTGCGTTTTTAAACATTCAAGGAAAACATACGGCTTTCATTGAAATATGCTACAACATAAGAAATTAGACGAACACACTAACCTTTTCTCTGCATTTCCTTGTTATGCGTGTTATGACACCTTCTTGGGCGTTTTCTTGAATCTTGTCGTGGTGTCGATGTAATTTCCTTTGTTATCTTCCCCATTAGGTTTAATCAACAGTAAACTCAGCTGCACATCAAAAAACAATAATTTCACTAAATCATCGTTTCAGTAAAGAAAGTTCGAATTAGAATCCATGGCACAACTTACCCAGAAACTCCGCAACCCCTATATTACTATGATACCAAAAGTCTGTAGGAATTTTTTTAACGATACCAAATATTAAACCGCCCAACCAACCCTCTGCCGTGTAATTGAAGTTATATATTCAAAATTGAAATCGTTCCATTTTTTTTGACTAATTGATGGAGTGAGCTGAATGACCCGACGTGAAGGTGCAGCTTTGGGCCTTGTTAGACTGCCTTTTGCAAATTTCAAATATAGGGGTAGAATTGGTATATATTGATATTGTTTTGGTTGCACCCTAATTCAATTGATATTAGTGATCTAACACTAAAAGTTTTATACATAATGTACCCTCTAACAATTACCCCTAAAAAAAACTGGGCTACCGGGACAGCCCGGTTAACCTGCGGGCTAGCCCGTTTAGCCCGTGGGCTAACTGGTCCGGGCCAAAAAGGCCCGGTTTTATACGGGCCACCATATGCTCGGACCTAACCCTGTAAAAAATAGGGTAAAATGGGTTGGCCCGCTAGCCCGCAGCCCGTTTAACATCTCTATATATGAATTCTGGTTAGCGATTTATAATTTCTAAGGCCCTCCCCAATGGGGAGGTAGATGATGACGTGGATTACATAAAAAACCTTGCCTCAGGTTTTTCAGCATTGTGGGTTGGCATGGGTTTATACCCAAGTTTCTCTGCCTCTACCTGGGTTTTTAGGCGATAATGGGCCCAGCACAAAATAAAAAAAAAATTGCTTTATCTTTTTTTTTTTTACCGTTGGAGACTTTTTAATTATTTTTAATTATTTTGGTTTCTTGCAGAAGTTGATCAGATCAACATTATTGTGTACTTTTGCTTTTGCTTTTTCCGTTGGACTTTTTTTTTTAATTACAAACATTAGTTTTAATTTTTTTTTTGTGTCCAACGGTTACTTCTAGTTTTTTATTATAAATACCTCTTCTCATTTCACAATTTTTACTACTATCAATTATATTTTTCTTGTAATTATCTACTAAAAAAAAAATGGACAAAGAGTGGATGCAATGGTACAATTCTTCAAAATCTGGAGAAAATGCATTGTCTCCAACTACCAATTTTCGTCCACCGATTATCAACTTTCATCCTCAAAATCATAATTTTCAACCTCAAAATTTTTCGTTTCTTCCTGATGGCACTCAAACCAACCCGATTAATTTACCTCAAATTCCCTACATGTATCCAACTCAATTTTCTTATATACCAGTTTCTCAATATGGTTTTCATCCTCCAGTTGGATCAAATTCTTCTAAAAAGGCTAGTGCAGATGGTTCTGAAACAGACATAGATACTTCAATATCGAACTCCCAACGTTCGTCTCCATTTTCATCTCAATTCTCTCCAATCGGACTTGAGCGCATAAATCTCACTGCTAACTTTGAGGTTGTCAATGATCCACCGAGGGCTCCTATTTTACAAAAGAAGAATTACTCTCATGAAGAAAATGCCCACCTTGTAAGTTGCTGGGTCGATATTAGCACAGACTCTGTGGTTAAAAATGATAAAAAATTGGAGCAAATGTGGATGAGGATTGCTGATGCATACAACAAGAACCGTCCAAGCGGCACGCCATTTAAGAGTCATAATGTGTTAAAATAACATTACTATGCACTACAAAAACAGGTAAAATGGTTCAGTTGTTATTTTAATCAGGAGAAGAAGGCCTGGGGTAATGGTTGCAGTGATGCTGATATAATAGAGAAGACGAGAGTTCAATATAAAGAAAAACATGGAACAAAATTTCATCACATGAGTTCTTGGCGTATATTGAAAGACAATCCGAAGTTTGCGGACCCAGAAGATGATTATCGCGGATCAAAAAAGATAAAAATCTCAGCCAGTGGAGAGTATGTGGTATCTTCCAACACTGACTCAAACGCTGGAGAGGAAGCTAGGGCGGAATGCACTCTTCCAATCGGGAGAAACGCAGCAAGGCAAATGGCTAAAGGAAAGGGTAAAGCAGGCACATCCAATGCAAAAGAAAATATCGATGATATTAATCAGAGGCTTCAAGTCTTAGAAGAACAGAACAAGCAAAAGCTCGAAGAAATACAACGACTTAATGCTGCAAAAGAGTATAAAATATTCATGAAAGATACATCAAAGATGTCAGACGAACAACTGCGTATCCACCTTCAGTATGTGGAAAAAATCAAGACCAAATGGGGATTGTAAGAGCGACTATTCGTATATCTTTCCATTGTAATAGTAGTCGTTGTAAAATTAGTCATCGTATTTCTTATAATTAGCAATTCCAATAAATCCGAACAAGGACTCAATTAATAAGCCATTGAAAAAATTATGATTTTATTTGCAAATAAGCCAATTAATAATATATAAATAACTGAATATGATCAAACACAATGTCTTCATAACAATTGTCTTTAGGACATTTACTAACATAAGACTCTATCTGCAGCTAGGGGTATTCATTCGGTCTATTCAGTCGGTTCGGTTCTATTTTTGGACCAACCCGAAATAATTGATTTTTTATGGACCGAACCGAACTTGAACTACAGTTTGGATCGAACCAAATTATTTCAAATCAGCTAGTTCGGTCTATTCGATCCAACTAATTTAAAAATTATAAAAAACTATATTTCATCAAAATAAATATTATACATCATACTATCATCAAATTTAGTTCAATACCAACAAATTAATGAGATACAATACAAATTTAATCAATATTTAAATAAATACAACACAATTAATTTAAATAAAATTCACAATATTAATTTAATAATCTTTACCAAAATTCAAAGTTTTACACAATACTAATTTAATACAGTACATCTCCATTTGTAGTTTTACACTACATTAATTTATATATATATATATATATAATATAATATAATTAATATATTAATTTATAATTTAAAATTTGATTCATCCAGTTTTTTCGGTCTATTAGGTTCTGATAGTCCAGAACCGAATCGAACCGAATAGACCGAGTTTTTAAAAAATTTGAATTGAGAATTGAACCGAATGTATCAAATTTTATCAGTATGGTTCGTCCTGGATGTTGCTTCCAGTGGAATCAAATCTCTTCTTCTACCTAGTGGAAGAACAACCAATTAGCGGTTTGCAATTCCAATAAATCCGAACAAGGACTCAACATGCAACATCAAACAAAAATGCAATTTTGCTGAGCTTATTGTTCGATGCAAACTTATAATTTAGGACGAGGCTTCAATGATGTATTGATACTATGTCAAAGTTTTAGACAGAACAGTGTGAGATATCCTATGATTTGCCAATCAAAACAACGTTAATTTGCCCTTTGGAGGAAAACAATAGTGCGCCAGTAATTTCATTGGGAACAAGGTCAAACATAATGCATAGTACAATCAACTCTTCCTACCTTTAGATTAATTCTGTTGTCCTGCGATTGACCAAAAAAATGAGTCTACAAATTCATAACAATAAAAGAGAAATAACAAAAAATAAAGAATTCTCAAAAGGGATTGTTGCGGTTGGAGATGGAACTATAGGCGAACAAAACGATATATGCACAGAACTTGAAATTTTGGATGTTCTTTTACTGGGCACCATCACACAGAGCACATACCCCATCTTCTAAACTAACAACATTTACTAAAAAATATTGCAGGATCGATTCATACTTGCTCACACTCTTAACGTTGTTTGCTCCATCAATGACCACACTATTAAACTAAATTGTACAGAAGCGATAACATATCTAAGTTTAGACAACGCTTGCAAATCAGGCGAAAATGTTAATTTATTGGAAGACATCCATATACTGGAAATGTTAAACGCAATCAAATGTTCAGGCCTTACAAATCACAAATTAACTACGAAAGTCAGAACTCTAGTCATGTTACTGCGGAAAATAGACCACCCATTCGAACTCTGCAATGGAACTAGGGTAGTAGTGACGAAGCTCGATCATCATGTTATCAAAGTTAGTAACTGATAGCAATGCGAGACAAAGGGTTTTAATTTCAAGAATGGCAATAACACCATCAGATATTAGACTCACTACAAGAAATATGCAATATTAGCAAGAGTATAAAGGCAAAGGGTGTTGGGGAATTTTGCGGATGCCCAGATCTATTCGGGTAATACACTAAACACAAATTTAAGTATACAACTAATATCATGATTTAAACATAATTAAATTAAATAGTTGAACACCCAACAACAGGGTTTACATGCAAAACATTATGAATGAATAAAAACACATAAATCCCTACACATGCGGAATTAAGGGATTTAAGGGAATTATACCTCTAGCCTTTGACAAATTTAATTGAGACCCAAAAGGTCTTTCTTGAGACGCTTTGTTTGGAAGGAATAGGATCAACTTGAGCACCCCAAAATGTCTTTAATTTCTTGAGTCCCTTTATTTTGACTCCACACGATCAACTTGATCAACCTAAAAAGGTCTTCTCAAGTATTCTCTTGTCCTTACTCGTACACTCAGTGGGAGGCCACACGAATAATTTCAACACAAGAATAAATTATTTTGTTGCCCTCTCTTCTTGAAATTTTTGAAAAAAAGAAATTAAGAAATTGTGTTCATGATGTCTTGTTTCATCTCATATTTATAATGAGTATTCAAGATCAAATATCTTTAATATCTTGAATATCAAATATTCCAAATCTTGATTATTTTGAATATTAAATATTCTATCTTAATTTATCTTGAATATCAAATATTCCAAATCTTGAATATCTTGAATATCAAATATTCTAATCTTGATTTTTATCTTGAATATTTTTTAAAATTATAGCATGTATTTAATTCAATGAGATCTTGATTTTATTAGATATTCTTGTATTCAAAATACATATCTATTTACCATAAAATTTTCTCATGAATTTAAATACATAATTTTTGAAAAAAATATTAATTTGGGCAAAAAAATATTTCTTTTATTTTAATCACCTTGTTCATTGTTAGACATTTAATTGAGCTACTTGATGGGCCTTTAGGAGAATTAAGATTGAACCTCCCAATGGACCTTGAATTCTAACATTGAGCCCAATGTCATTCAACCCATTAACATTAATCACACTCGACTATAGGATTAATGTTTCACTATCCATCTTAACCCATATTACAATCATATGGCTCCCGGTCATTATTTTCCGTGTTTAAGATTATCTTGTCCGTTAATTAATCAAGCCACTGAATGCTTTAATTAATTTAACATCTTAACCTTGGAGTAAGGGCAACTCTTCTTTATCATCATACCGGAAACAAGTTTTACTTGCAAGATTTAGTATGACGAACATTTAGAGCCCACATAGGAGACTAATTATGCAAGACTCTCCAAGCACACATTCCTCTGTATTAAATCTTAGCAACTGTCATGTTCTCAAGGGCATCGCCCAAGATGCAAAGTATTGATTCTCATTAACACTCTCTATCCATAACAAATCAAAGCGTCACACCAATTACACACAGTCCTATTTAAGGGACAAAAGTTTAGAAATAAATGACCACTGAGGTCTAATTCTATATCCGATAAATCAGTACGGAAGAATTACCTCTCTGTAGGTCCTCTTCAATGCATCATCATGCACTAGGGTAATCCCTTGGTCAAGATAAGTCAATCTGAGATCTACACATCAACCGTTTACCAATGGGGTGTTCAGATCCTATCTAGGTTGTGAAGTTAGTACGTGTTACAAGACATTGATAATGTGATCTTGTTGCGAGTTATCTGGGGATCACCACATTTATCTACAGTTAGAGATGTTAAATGGGCCGCAGGCTGGCCCGTTTAACCCTGTAATTTAAAGGGTTAGGTCCGAGCATATGGCGGCCCATATAAAATCGGGTCTTTTTGGCCTGGACCGGTTAGTTCGCAGGCTGAACGGGCTAGCCCGCCGGTTCTCCGGGCTGGCCTGGTAGCCCGATTTTTTATTAAATTAATTATATATAATATAAATTGGAAAATGGGGCCTAGTTCTCTCACTTTTATAATTTGTTAACTTGTATACATTAAGTCATTAAGTCATTAATACTTTATACTTACACTTTGCAAGTTTATTAATTAACTTATTAGTTATTACTGTTATTAAATATTAATTTACTAATTTGTTATTAACTAAGAATAAAAAATAAAAAATAGTAGATAACTAGATATCAATTAAATTAAGTTCTTATGTCTTCAATAAGAGTTTATGTCGCGCAGCCTCTAGCGTCATTCCCAACTCCGAAGTCCCAAGCAGCCTCCTTCTTCGCCCATCTCTTTAATGTGTGAACTTTATGAATTATTTTAGTTATTAAATAATTAGTTGTATTTTATATTAAATTTTAATTATTTTTAATTTCTTTTACCCCCGAGCCAGTTAGTGGCCCATTTAGCCCGCAGACCGCTAGGGTTAGGGTCAGGTCCCGAGTATTAGTGGCCCGTTAAGAACGAACTGCTAAGGCTCGAGACCATTTAGGCCCACTGCCCTGTAGGATTGACCCTATAGGGTTAGGGTCAACCTGTTTAACATCTCTATCTACAGTATAACTTGTACTATTATATTTGAACGGATTACAATAAATAAATAACATTCATATTATCTAAAGCACAGTGATAAAAGATTTATTTTAGATAAAGCGGAAGAGTCAGTTTAGTTATACAAAATAAAGTATACTTTCTAGTATAACCCAAACAGGGGGTAATATCCCTTGCTAAAGAAATTACATGTGAAGTTATAATTGAATAAAGATATGTAGTCAAATCCATATATACCTATATTAGACATTTAATTATTTTATATAAAAGAGAATACTTAACAGCAAGGGTCATCTGTTACAAAAGACCTTCTCTTTTTCAAATAAAATTAAAGAACAAGGACTGTCTCTTGGTGTTGAACAAAATAATTTTTTTTCCTCCTAAAATTAAAGAAGGAGAACCCTTGCTATTGAAAAAATATCAATAAAAGACATACGAGATGATGTAACAAAATCTAATAGCAAAAATTGTCCCTTACTATTGAGTAATATCTTTTTTCTTCATTCCAATATTAATATATGAGCAAGGATGCATGTCTAATTTATTTATTTAGTTATATTTTTAAAATTTATTATTAATATAGGGTTAGAATGAGTTGTATTATCGAAATAAAACAAATTTTGGGGAAATGGGTTTGAGCAGTCGTCACTGAAAGACCCGACTGGTGACGTTTTAAGGCTAGGTTTTAGGCCTGACATTTCACGTTACACTACAACAAAAAATGGCTTTCCAGACACTGAAAAGTGTCCCGATTTGTACTTTGTTGGGGCACATATAATTTTAGAGGCACTTATTACATGTGCCTCAAGGTGTAGTGTCCCTAAAGAATTAGAGGCATTTTTTAAGTGCCTCTATACCAATGGTTCTCTAAACATATATATATGCCCCAAGTTTTATATTTTGAGGCACATGTGAATGCCCTTTAAAAGGCTTTGAATTCTAATGATAAGTATATTAGGACACTTATTTGTGTCTTTAAATGAAATGTACAGACATTTATTTATGTCATTATATTAACATTGGGGCACATAATGTGTAGCATTAAAATTATGTATGCCCCTAAATTATAGTCATAAGGCACTTATGTATATATAAGAATGCTTATTTGTGCCTTAAAATGAAAGATAGGGGCACTTATATATGTATAAGAACACTAATTTATGCCCTAATATGAAATATTAGGGCATTCATATATATATATATATATATATATATAAAAGAACACTTACTTTTGCCTTAATACAAAATATTGGGGCACTTATGCATGTGTAAGGACACATTCTTTTGTCTTAATATAAAA
>JAPKLY010000195.1:617508-651215 GCA_026898435.1 Prunella vulgaris
ATATTGAGACACTTATATGTATATAAGAACACTCAAATGAAATATTAGGATACTTATGTGCCTTCAAATAAAATTTTAGGTCATTTATTTGTGGTTTTAAAAGAAATATCGAGACACATTATGCATTCCTAATAAATATCAAGGGGCACTTAAATGTGTTTCAAAGTGATATCTTAAGGTATTTTTTTGTGCATTTAAATTAAATTGGAGACAATTTTATGTGTAGTATAAAAAAATTTGTGCCCCCAAAATTTAAATCAAGGCACTTATATATACTTTGTATGCTAGATCAATGTGTCTCTATTATGAAAAAATACAACTAGATTCAAGTATTTCTTAATAATATCATTCATATAAAAAATCATAAACAATTTATGTCAAATAAAAATGTACTATAAAATATAAAATTTATAATGTCGTATAAAAACGAAATATCAAACAATTCAAACTAGATGTAAAACTCATCTCTTATCAATTATGTCCAAACTACATAGAAAGAACTAAAGAGATTCATATTGTTGTTCAACAAAATACGGAAAAAAAAAACCCCACTTAAATTGTGAAGATCCTTTGTTCTTGTTGCACAAATTCTTCCAACAATTTTCATCATCGTCCAAGACAATCTGCATATTAAACAAAGACAAAATAAATATTATAAATCAACAAGTTAACTCAAAATATATATATCTTCAATAATAATTCTTCGATAAACAAATAAAACTTAATTTTTTTTTTTATTATTAGTGGTTTACTAAAAATCTATCATGTACATAGACCTTAAATTTCTAACCACATCCTTAGTTTGAAAACTCAAATTATTCTACTCAAACAATTTTTTTTAGCATTTGTGATGTAGACGAGAGCCGAATGATTGCACGTTGTAAACAAGTCTGTTTTCTTCCAGCATTCACAACTTATCTGCCTATTCTTCAACCTATCTGAACTTGAAGCACTTCTCTAGTTTTGCTATTATAGCAGATGAATTTGAAGATATTCTAAAGATCATATTCCACAGCTAATTGGTCTGGGACCTACAATTGGCTTGAATAATTAAAGGGTTGGGACTACTGGCTTGAATAATTATAAGGTAAGTTACATATAAAATAATTTATGATCCAAAAATTCTAATTGATCCTGTATTTCCACGGTCCAAAATTTTTTTCTCTCTCCACATTGGGAATAAAACCCCGCTCACATTTTCAGATTTCAAAAAATTTTGAAATCTATTTCCACTGTCCCCTACCCCAAAATTCTCTCCGATCAGACCAGCGCCATCACCGTCATCGACCGCCGCCTCGCCCATTAGATCGGAGCAGCACCATCACCGTCTACAAGATGTGGGCGCACTCATCGCCATCGATCGTATACATGTACTCTCTATTTCTCTCTCTCATTCGCTGCTCTCACTGTTTTTTTTTTTCGATGCTGTCGCCGATATCGCCCTTCCACCAAAACTGAATCACGCCGAGATCGCTGTAAAACTCTCCGAAACCGAGATTTGAAGACCTTTGTTTCCACGGGCACTATCAACCTCTGTTTCTCACCTACAAGTCTATTCCGCCGAAGGCCTGAAGTCTGTGCCATTCTGAAAACTTTTATTCCGCAGGAGGGAGGCCTGAAGTCTGTTTCCACGCGCAACCTTCTATTTTTTGTTTTTTTTGGGTTTCTTTTTTTTCAGTTTGGGCATTCTGAAAAAACTGTGGTTTTTTTTCCATGAATGAAAATGTATGTTTTCGTTTTTTTGGTTTGGGGTCATTCTGAAAATCTATGTTTTCATTTTTCTTTGGGTAATATTTTTGGATTTTTTTTGGTAGTTTCGTTGTTGAAGGCTGTAACATTTTTGGATTTTCATTTGAATTGTAATTTTGAAATTTGGCCTTACTAGAATTATAAATTTTGTAGTAAATTACGGAGTTTTTTTTATATTCAAGTTCTTTACCTGTATTTGCAGAAAATTAGTGATATACAGAAAAAAAAAAAAATTCTGCAAAAAAAAAAAAATGCATATATTAAAATCAAAAGATATTAAAATCAAAAGATATATATGCAGAATAAAAAAAATGCATATATAAAAAAATCAATTGAATATATGAATATTACTTTAATATCAGAAAAAAAGGAGAAAACATTAAATTTTGAAAAAATATATTCAATATTAAAAAATGAAAAATATAAATCTGAATATTAATATAATAAAAAATAAAAAAATAAAAAAGATGAATAATTAACTGTTTTGAAAATTTTGAAAAAAAATAAAAGATATATAAAATATATTACCTCCGTCCCATAAAAGTTTGCGGTACTTTCCTGGGCACAAGTTTTAATAAAAAGTGTATGCAAATTTTGTGGGAAAACTAAAAAGGAAAGTATGTAAATTTTTGTGGGACGGAGGTAGTATATATTTAAAATTAAATGTGAATTTTATAAAAAATAAATTATAAAATAAACAAGATAAAATTTTAAAATTCAAAAGGATAAAATATTAACAAAAAAATCGGTGAATGAAAATAATGTGGGTAAATTTTGAATTAAAAATAAAATGGCAAAATCGGTCATAAGGAAGATTTTGAATTAAAAAAAAAAAGTCAACAAATGTGGGTAAATTTTGAAAAAGAATAATACTCCCTCCGTATTTTTATAAGTTGCTCGTTGCTTTTGGGCACACGAATTAAGGTAAAAGTGAAAAAGTATAAGTGATGTGATGGAAAAAGTGAAAAAGTATAAGTGATGTGATGAAAAAAGTGAAAAAATATGAGTGATGTGATGGAGAAAAGTGAAAAAGTAATGAAAATAGTGTAAAAAGTATTGAAAATAATAATAAAGAAGTGAATAGTAGTTTACAAAAAAGGTAAAAAAACAATGAACAACTTATAGAAAGACGGACGAAAATGGCAACATGAGCAACTTATAGAAAGACGGAGGGAGTATAAAACAATGATATGAAAAGGGGCGTCAGTTTGCCAGCCCACTTTTAGGATGTGGAATCACTTTTTGACCTTCTTGGTAACATGAAATTTTTGATATTCCTCTAAGTAAATAATGTGTTATAAGTGGTTTTTTTTTTATAATTATTCCATAATTATATTGTGTATATTTGCTCCATTAATCATCAATATCCTAAAAAAATAGCAAATAACACAATTCTCAATAATTAAGCTCAATTATTTAAATTATAGTAAAAAAATGCATAAAATTATATCAAAATAGGCAAACTAAAGCACACAAATTTTAAGTAATTTTCACACTAATCAGTGAGATAACTAGATGATAATGTGTGTGAGCCATATGCCTAAAAAATCTGTTTGAAATTTAAAATGGATAGAAAAAATTATTTATATTTAAGTAGGTAAAATAAATTTTTTGAAGTTGAAAATGAATATTTTAATTTTTCTTCTTTTTATTTTATTTTTTATTTGACATTCAGTCGTTTTTTATTTTTAAATTACACTTTATTTCACTAATGATTTTACATTGTTTATTTAATTAATTAATATTTTTTATTAAATATCATCTTACAAATTAATTCTATTAAAAATATTTCATAAGACAATTTTTTTTAAAAAAAGAGTTCATATGTTTAAGGGAAGAGAATGGATTTGTGGAGCCTGATATTGAGATTGATGTCATGGTAATGAGGGGTTGTTGACTTTTTAACACAACTTTTGAGACTGCGTTTGGTAGCCCTGAAAAGCCTCCGAAATAAAAGGTTTCTGACCATTCCAGACTTTTGGTAGCCTTGAATCCTTTTACGTGCGGCCCGTTAAAAAACTCAGCTCGTGGAATGTTTACTTGACAAACACTGTAGCTCTTTATACAATGGATCGCGCCTCCCCCCACAATTACGTTTCTGTCCTAAACTCACCACAAAAAAAAAAAATTAGAAAAAGCTCTAGCCGTTCCCACGCCATTCTTCACTCTACGAAAAGGTAATGTCTGTCACTTTGTTTGGGCGACTCCATGTTTCTGTGCGAATCGTCGATCCTTAACCATATAATTTCGAAAAATGTAGGGTTTAGGTGGAGAACATTGGGGGATAGACGGGAGGTAGATCGGAAGAAGGGGCCAACGACACTACCACTGTTCAACGAAGCCCGATTTCTCAGGCAACATTATAAAATTGAATTTTTCTCCTGTATTGTCCTTTGTTTTAGATTCATGTCTAGGATTTTCGCTTGAACAGAGTATTATGTCGTCCTGTGATTTGGGGATTTGTATGTGGTTTTTCGATTTGGGGGGTTTTTCTAGGGTGGGGTTTCTTTTTGGTAGGGTTAATGGAGATGAGTTTGCATCTAGGTAGGAGTTCAACGAAAAAGGGGTTTCTCCCAGTGTTCCTAGACTTGGGGTTTCATCTATGGTTAATTTCTCTATGTATTACATGATTTGCTGCAAACAGTTTGAATCAAATGAATAATATATATATATATATATATTATATGTGTGTTTATGTTTATGGTTGGTTGTTTTGTTTGTGTAAATTTGTCAACTACTCCAAACTTGTGTCAATCTTTGAATAGAAACTTACTTATGAAAATAAGAATAGAATGCTATATGCAAGCATACTATTCATTGTGCATTTAATGTCCTTTGCAAATGTCCACACCTTTTTGAAAGCTGTTGTTTAAATTATGTAACAATTTGAGGTTTATGCAGTGTGTAATACATGTATTGAGATCTGCATAATATCCAAATTTTAAGCAGTGTGTATAAGTTCTAATGTTTATGCAGTGTGTAAATGAGTTGTATGTTGTTTATGCAATGTGTATATGGTGTGTTAACTAATGTAGTTGTATGTTAGGTAGTAAAATGAAGTTGCATATGCAGTTTGTATTAGGAATAATATTTAGGGACTTTGTCTTAGGTTGTTTGGAGGATGTGTGTAAACGCATTTACATGTGTACATATATTTTAGTTTGTATAATAAAAAAGGTCTGAGTTGTGTGTTTATAAATACTACGGTTTATGATAGTGTGTAAATGATTTGTGTAGTTTTTGTACTGTGTATATTAAGGTATTCTATCATGTATACAATGTATTATGTTTATGTAATGCATATTATAAGGTATAATTTTCTGTCGATCAATCCTTTCTTGTAGAGAGTATTTGAATTACAGTTGAGTCATGTACTATTCTTTGGACGATGCTGCGAATACTTATGTCACATTTGTCCTACACATATGCCCACTTAAAAATTTTGTTGTGATGTTAAAACACAGATTTTCATTTTGCTTCTTGGATCACACACAATGTTGTCATGGACCATGAGAAAACGTCTTGTTGTGTTTTTTTTTTATTGAAGAAATGCTTCACCAAAGAATGATTATCCTACTAGTGGTTTTTTTTTTTACTATACCATCACAATAGGAGAGTTCGAAGACACGTAGAACATGTTGGAGAGAATTCCCCTTCAAGTTGTTCGGTTGAACATATTGTGTTTCCTCACCAATTCTGCTTGTGTTCAGAATTTAAGGATGGATCGGAATATCTTTGCCCACCTGTATGTATATTATTGAGAGATTTAGGAGGTTTGGTTGATCAAAAGTATGTCTCTATGGAAGTACAAGTATCCATTTTTTAAGCTTAATGGGTCACCACAAAAAGAATAGTGTATTAAATTCGATTTTATAAGGTCTTGTCAAACAATCTCGTATTATGTCCATCTAGTGTTGAAGGCAGTTTTGAAACTTCTTGAAATATTTTTGGCTACGCCCACACCTGTCACTGAAGATTCAACCAACCCACGGTGGAAATGGTTCAATGTAGGGCAGTTTGAACCATCAAAAGAAAATATATCTTATATAATTTCATAAACTCTTTTAGTTTTTCTGTTGATCTTTTGACATAATATATTATTTATTCATATATTTTTGTAATAGGGTTATCTTGGGGCATTAGACGGCACATACATTGATCTACATGTCCCAGTTGAAGATAAAGCTCGTTATAGGACAAGGAAATGCAGTGTAGCTATGAATGTATTAGGCGTTTGTGATCAATAATGAGATTCATTTATGGCCTACCAGGGTGGGAAGGGTCGACGGTTGATTGTCGAGTACTTGGGGCTGCTGTCCTTCGACCACATGGGTTAAAAGTCCCGAAGGGTATTAAAACTATCTCTTCACATAAAATATTTCTAACATATATCTATCAATAGATAGCCAAAATGAGTTTATTAATACATATCCTTTGCTGATTTAGGGTACTACTACCTTTGCGATATGGGTATGCGAATAGCGAGGGATTCCTTGTACCCTACAGACGTTATCGTTGCCATCTCAAAGAATGTGGCCCAACATCTCAACAACCACAAAATCACCAAGAGCACTTCAATATGTGACAACAAGGGCTCACAATGTTATTGAACGTGCTTTTGGTGTGCTGAAAATGTTAATCAGAATTTTTAGGAATAATGCTACGTCGGATTGCCGGACCAAAGTCGACGTGCCCAGACAGGTATTACTACCTTTGCCCTTGTAATTCCAAACACAAGGGTAATTTTATGTGGTGTAATGAGGTAAAGCAGCATGATACCAATGCTACTGCAACTGTCCCTAAAAAAATTATGACTACAACCGGAAGCTCAAGTACTAGTACTCTTCACTCAAGCTCCCATTATCCAGTTGAACACATGGATGATGCAGTACGGCCTCGTCCGAATAAGGACCAAGTACTTCCTGATACCGAGCATTCATCCCTTAATCTGTCTTGCTCTATTGTTAATGCTAAAGGAGAGCCAACTACATTTATGGTGTGGTTGTTCGTGTGCATTGTACTAATCTTCATTTGTATGGTTCTTGTTATCTTAAGGGTGTTGCTTGGCAAAGCATTGTAATAATCTGACCTTTTGTGATGTCGGTTGGACTTGCTGTGGGCCACAGTATTGGCCTTTCGGCATTAGTCATTCATAACAATTTGTCTTTATGTGTAAGGAATATATTCCCCTACCATTTACCCACTGTAATTGCTTTTGATAGCTGTTACTTTACTTGATAGACATGTCAACACTCCACATACGATTTGTTTTTTCAAAGACCATTATATGACATGCATGTGAACCCTATAGTCATGCAGATTAGGCATGATACATCAAAGGAATCCTGTCATTTCAAAATAAACCCATATAATCTTATGGCAAGACTATAGTGGAATGATTAATGGGACCCCTCCTATATATATCCTCGAAGGGTTGTATTCTTCAATTACCTCGACTACAAAATTATAACAACACACAAAAAGATAGCATGACACCAATCCGTATCCCCTCTCAAAAAGAAAAGTTGGTCAATGACATATGGACATTTGAGATGGATTCATGCTTTATCATTGTGCTGGTGCAATTGGTCATTGGGAGGGTCGCACCGCAATCAACTATCACGCCGTTGCAACTGCCATAGGAACCGTTAATCAAATATTTTCCAAAAATTTATCCGTCGAAGATGCAAAAGAGCATCTACACTTTCTTCGAGAAAGATACGACACCTTCAAAATATGTGAAGAAACTGAAGGTGTTGATGTGGATGAGCATGGGAAAACAATTGCCTCAAAGAAACTATGACACATGATGATAAAGGTTTGATTTTACTTGACCTTAAATAATTCTTCAATATGCTTTGACATGAACTAAAGTAATTAATATTCTTGTGTCAATTACTTCAAGCGTGACCGTCTTGTTGTGGCGTATTTTAGCGAAGGCAAGCCATTCATTGAATCGATGAAATTTATATTCAAAACTCTAGTAGGACCTGCTTCATTCGACTCAAACGTGGTGGAAGTTATCAACATAAGTGACTCATCGGTGGCTCCGAGTCCCGAACATGCTATTAACCCAACTATTGTGTTGTTATACTCTGAAGATGAGGAAGTTGAGTCCCCGACATGGGCTAATCGTACATCTCATCGTAGAAGTTTATTCAGCTCCCCATCGCGATCATTCTCACCACCTATTCTGGTGCCGGATGCTGAAGGTCTTCAACGAGGTGCTTCAAGTTATCATCCTCGCATCCTTCCACGAAATTTTTTTCCCTTTCCACCAAGATTGTCGAATAGTAATGCTTCAACCAGATCATCATCTAATTCATGTGATACTGGAAGTGACTACAAATGGTTTTCATTATCACACAGGAATGATTAAAAGGCATTGTGGAATGGTCATCTAGTTCAAGCCCTGATTGTGTGTTGTATTTAATTTCCACCTAAGTATAAGGTACTAATCTAGGTTTATTTAAATTATGTTGCTTGTTAAAATATGTAGGCTTTTGAGTTGGTTTGATGAAGGGGCTTGGCAACTTTATGTATGTGTGTAATATGAATGAGTGATCTTATTAAATAATGAATTAGTCCTACTGATCTTTTATTATGTGTATTTTCAATCAGCTCAAAGTGCATGAACTTCTTGTTTATAGATAACTAATAAAGAATCATAACATTAAAAAACCGTCATAACACCTGACAAATCATAAGATGGTAAAATAAAGGCATTTATCAATGTTTGCCATGGTCATATCCTTCAATTAACATAATTCAAAATATGCAATACTGCCCCAAGTTTTAAAGAGTTCCTACACAATGCACATGATGATCATAGCAAAATATACAAAATAATGGCAACTCCAGTGCACCAATTAAGTTAAATCTTTCAATCAAAATGAGCAAAAAGAGGTTATAATCTAAATCCTTTCCCAGAACATGGCATTTAGGCGGCTGAGAAGTGCTTAGCAATGATTCTTTCGATACACGGGACACATGCTTGGGTCGATGACCCAAACAGATAGTCCGAATGCCATACACTCCACCATCTTCATACATATTATCCACAATCACTGAAGTTTGTTTGTTGTGGTGTTCGAAGGTACTTGCTCACAGTCCAACCCTGTTTACCCACGCAATCAACAGTCCATTTTTTATATACATGACCCTCGATGCATAAAATGGGTAGCACCTGCGCTAGCTTGCAAAATAATGCTGAGTGTCTCGATGGAATTCGATGCCCGCATAATGAATCATACACCATTATAGTCTGCTCCATAATTTGGAGCTCGTACAACACCCAATGGCTCCCCTGCAGGTTTGCTATGCCATATACCAATTCGGCCTCCGACCATGGCAAACCTAATCCACCTCTTGGCAGCCTACCCTCAACATGTGTATAAGCAGACTTGCATTTGTTAAACCAGGACCAATCTTCACCTGCCTTCTGTGACTTTTGCCAGTTATCGTAAATGCCAGTAGTAAGTTGTGCCTGGTATAAAGGAACTTACATGAGATACACATGAAATTGGCACATGCTAAAAAAATTAATAATGATTTCCTTACAATGAAGTTCAGATCAACAACTGTAATCTTCCTCTTGGTGTCCAAATCCACAAAATCCTTTACTTTACACATCACCTGATGCATTAAACAGTCAATGTTCTGTCACAATGATAAAATGGTCGGTTAAGGTGCCAATTAAGGGAAGATTAAAGCGAATCTAACATAAAATTGTGTACTGACCTCGCTAGTTAACCAACCATCCGGATTCCAAATATGATTAAATTAACCATTGTGCAGTAACAGAATGTACTACATCAATTGTCAGAACAACCCTCTGCAGTAGTATCTTGATTGTCTTTCTACCACATTTCAAAGCACTCTATTTTCATTTTGTCCACATGATCATTGCATGGATTATAGTCCTTCACAATGTTTTAAAATGTCAGTCTTGTGGCATGCTCACGGTCTTGGGAAACAAGGACAATATTAGTGTATGTCTTGGTCTGTATGTTGGACTCGTTGTTGGCCTGCTCCTCCACATGTCGCTTGATAGACATGTCAGCTTCATGGTCCTCATCATCACGTGCCTTGTTTAGTACTTCTTTTTCCATATGTACCCCTGCATCATTTGTAGAATTCAGTATTTCTTCCTCCACATGTGCCCCTGCATCATTTGCCTTCTTCAGTACTTCTTCCTCCACATGTGCCCCTTTATCATTTGTGGTGTTCACTGGTATTTCTTCATTCATTACTTCTTCTTCCGTGCCTGCCACATCATCATTTTCATTATTATCCAATACCTCTTCCTCCATGTTAGCTTCATGGTTTTCATCATCAGTTGCCTTATTCTCCAGACATTCTTCATCCATGCCAGCCTCTTTATCTTTATTATTGTTAACTAAATCATCCTCCGTGCCTGCATCCCCCACATTCGTATCATCAGCATCTTCTTCCTCAATGTCTTCCTCTTCACCAAGATCACTAGCCTCTTCTTCCTGATTGACAGCCTCTTCATTATTATCTATTCTCATCTATTGTTCATCAAAAGGTTGAGCTTCAGATGTCCCCTTCATGTTTGTTAACACGAGGGAACTTAATGATTTGAACTGATCAATGATATAGTCTCTCCGCTGGGCTTCAGATGCATCCACATGTGTTTGTCATCTCCATCTCCACTTGTTGAAGTAGACCTTTTGCGTTTCCTATGGTGGGAAGTTGAGGCACCTGGATCTTGATCAGTTGCAAGCAACTCTTCCTATTCAACAACACTCTTGTATGAACTAGTGTTGGCCTCTGATCTTGTGGCCACGATCTATCACTCGTATCTATGCAGATAATAGAAAATACACATAAATTTACAATGAGATTCTTGACGTAAGATGAATAAGGGAAGCTAGAGCACAACCCCTTACATTTTCAGCTGATCGATCACCTTTCTTCATAGATGGAAAGCAGTGCTATGTCAACTCTTCAAATCTAATCTTCCTTTTTGATGTCCATCGCAACATACGAGGGAACAATGTCTTTGACTTTCCTCCTTTGTAATTTGCACACAACTTGACAACTCTCGACATTGCCTCGTAAGCCCAAATCTGGATGGCAAGACCAAACCCATATATGTCTATGTGACACTTCCAATCACCTCCTCAAACTTGTGTTCTACCCCATCTAACTGCAAAATGATTTTTAATTATAGATCGGAACTCGCTTATTAAAAAATCAAAGGCAACCCGACCCCATGGGTATTTGTATAACTGTTGAAGGTCCTCAATGAGATGTATATAATGGATAGGGATTTTCTTGCTGGTGTGTCCCTTTGCAAGCAAAACTCCGTATAAAACCCACAATATGGCTAGCTTCAAGCTCAAATCCTTCTTGCCTTTGTCTTTAGCATTTAAGAAGGCATTCTCAATGTCCTGGACTGTCACTGTCTTCTTTTCTTTTGAAACAAGTTGTGTGGATGCTAGATTCTTCTGGAATAGATCCATTCTCTCCAAAGTTTAGACCCGTGATCAAAGCAAACTCCTTTGGTCCAAAATGCACAACCTTGTTGTTGATGTGGAAGACAAGTTTATCTCTAAAACTCCTACTAGAGTCCTGCTTAAATAACAGATGTAGATAGAGCTGCCCTTGGAATTGAATGTCTTCCATATCCACAAATTGCCCGAAACATGACTCTCTAAATTGTTTCTGGTTGTTGGTGTCTAATGTCGCCATTATAGTGCTTATTATACGAAGATATGATCTACTACTAATTCGTGCTCCAAAATACTCGTGAACAGGAACCATTGCCATCTAACACCAACAAACAATTAAAGGGGACAATTAACACTTCATAGGATAATAAAAAAATGTAATATGAAAGGATTAAAAATATATTACATTAGTTCATAAATGCCGTATAAAAGCCACATCAACATTTAATACAAATTGCACATGACATATGAAACATTCATCAAAATCTGCAGCATACCATAATGAAGGCATCCATACACATAAAACTATCATGTATTCCATCAGTATCTCATGAGACCCATAACACCCCAAATGAATAATGACCAAATTTGTTCACATACCATAGGGCTTATATCCACAACACACATCATCATCACTCAAACCCACAAAATTACCCTACAAATAATGAACCACAGTCACTCTAACACTGGAGTCCTAAGCCCAAAATCATTTTGATTAAAACACGCATTAAATCACCAAATGTACTCAAACATTACACAAGAGGCCTTGAAATTTCTCTAATATACACGTAGTAACCTCAAAGAAAACTCTAAAATATGGGTACAGTCCCTTCATTTGTTCATAATCATCAAAACTTGCTTACCTTGTAGACCTCCTACTTTGGTCGTGGTTGCAGAACAAAAAGATGGGGTGTAACAGTCAGAATCGTCGTAGAGTTAAAGCGCCATAAAAACTGGAGTGAAATTATTGTCGGACATGTTGGGTTTTTATCTGATTCGGTTAGTTTGGAGTAGAGTGGTTTGTGCCCCTTCGAGTTGGGGGACTTCTCATTCCGACGCGAAATCCCTAAAACTAAAATAATTGGAGGGAAAATGTATGTTGTATAGGCAGGAATCAGAACATAAAGGGCTTATGTTGCTGATTACTAAGGCCTCAATGTGGGTAAATATATATATATATATATATATATATATGTGTGTGTGTGTGTGTGTGTGTGTGTGTGTGTGTGTGTGTGCACATGTAAAAGTCAAATGTTGAATTTAAAATAACTCTTCAAAAAGTGACTAAGTTAATTAATATTAAGCATGTGTGGCTGCCAACAGGAAGGACTGAATGTGGGCCAATTTTGGTATTTTTGTTAATGTACATATATAAATGATAATTGAAGTGATAGCACGAAATGGTTAATTCAATCGGTGTATGATGCCCACTCAGAATTTCTAATATTTGGTTTGTAAGGAATGTAGGATGTCAATGAGGTCATTAGAAAATTTGGTGTGCTTGAACTAAAGTTTTGCAAAATTATATGTACGCCCCTACATATGTGTGTATCAATACCTTGTTATTTATTAATCAAGTTGTGCAATGTTAAGATGTGTGCTTTTTTATTTTTCTCTTGGCCTCTGATTTATGTCGCTCCAATTTAAATTAAAATATACAAATGACTATTTTCACTTTGGTGATATGTGTTAGTAATACATATGTAGTGAAACTTAAATAAATTGGCCAAAAATATTATAGCCACAAATATTATGTTTGAGTTACAAGAATGCTATCTATTTTGTCATATGTCATCATTATTTTTATCGAACAATTGTAACTCCAGAATATAATTGGCCACTCAAAATTGTACATGATCATCCCAACATTTATAATTTTCAAGCACAAGAAAATGTAATCAACCACAATATCAATAAATAATAAATATCTGAATTTGTGGTCACCATACATGGTTAACAGTGATTTGAACAACAATTGTGCCCATGAAATTGCCAAACAAGCAATCTTAATATTTAATAACTTAGTGGACGGAGTTGCACATTGTATTGTACCACATATATCAACAACAATGACTCCCAAAACGATATGTCAGCAGTTTTCAAAAGAGGATCATAGCCCAATTACATAATATCAAAAGAGGATAATTAGCTAAATATCCAAGAGCATGTACTGCTCAAAAGATTGACACTAGATTTGTCATTTGCGTACCAGATAGCCACATTAAACACACAAATGACCAGCAAGGAGACGGTGCACATAACGTGTTCTATTGGCCATTCCCATGCCCATGAAAATCTTGAGGCATTCAGGATTCTTTGAAAGAATGTGAGCAACATTCACCTTGTTGCCATCATAAATATTAGGTAGTTCATCCACAAGGTTGAAATGGTCTTTTCAAGAAATGCTAAGACTTGATTCCTGCCCCATGACATGGACTAGACTCTCCATTCGAGCATCAGCAGATTTGTTCATCTGTACCAACACATCACAACTTATCAGCGGCTAAAATTTTAGTAGGCTTTCTCATACCGACGTTCTTGCTTTTACTGGGCTTGTCCGAGCGAGGTGTTTCACTTGTCACATCCATATCAATATGATCTGATGAAAACAATATTTATTCCCAAATTACTTTAAAGGTTATCAGTACAATTTCCCAATTTCTAAAAATTAATTCCAACATAGAACAATAGTATGAAAGTATAGATGAACATGTATGCATACGACCACAAAAATATCTACAAATTGATTGACCAATTGGATGTACCTTGATGATTAAGTTCCAAGTATCGTCATGACAATCAATAATGCCAGTGGTTGTGTTGAAGCCTATTCCAGAATTATTATGTAGCATTGTCAGGAGGGATCCATGGATTTTTTTCCATATTGTGATTCGAGAGGTAATGTGTGGATTCGCTCGAATATCCATCTCCGGGAGTAGTTCTTTCATTCCAGCAGCAAGCTTACTTAGATAACAGGGCTTAAACCCATTTTCACTCCTCCATCTCTTGGACACGAGATCCTTCATCAGATCAGCAAGGGCTTGTTATTCTAGGGAGGTCTACGCACACCTGCATTTCTTTACCTTTTGCTGCGTCCCTAAGCTGTTGCTGTCTTCCCCTTCCATGGCAACACATGTGAAGCATACAAGAGCCCGTAAAATGTATGTTAGGGTAAACACAAACTTCACGAGAGGCAAGAGGAAAGTTATAATTGATGAGAACTTCGAAATACTGGTGAAGAATACATGTGAGTTAATCAGGATTCCAAACCCTAACCACGAGTCGTATACGAAAGTGAGGGAAGAAAGGAAATATGGTTCTAAATTTTGACTTTTATATGTCTTAATTTTTTGTTGCTACCAAACGACGGGAAACGAATTTATGTAGTCTCGTCAGATCTACCAAACATTGTTAACGGTATCTTACTTAAAGTATTGGGTCAACCAAATAGAAGAAACGTTTTAAAATCTTGCAAGGGTGCAAATGGCGCTTGGCGGTCGTCGGACGGTCGAGTGCCACCAAGCACCTAGAATGCCTAGGCGGGGCCAAGGTTTTTTAATTTTTTTTAATAATATTAGTTTTTTTCTAAACATATATTAATAAAAATAAACATTATACAATAAATTATAAATTTAAAGCATAGTTAATAACCAAATATATTTTTCACAAAATGTAACAAGTCACCAAAACATTAAAAACTATGATAATACGACATTGTCCAACTTCTAAATGAAATACAAAAATAGCAAAAAATATAGTACGAATAAATTATGAAGTATTCCAATCAACTTTTTATTTTTTTAGTAATTTAGTAGTGTAGTTTTCATATTTTAATTTTTAGAAATTTTAAAAAAAATAGTAATGGCTTTTTAGGAAGTACTAAGGCGGTCTCGGCGGCCGCCTAGGCGGTCTTGGCAGTGCCAAATATGTTGGCAGAATTTTTTTCAGCGATTTGGTTTAGGCGTCGGCGGCCGAGTGCTGCCAAGCGCATAGGCGGCCGCCTAGGCTGTCTTGGCGGGGGTCATTTACATCTATGCAGTCTTGGCTACCAAACAATGGAAATACATGTTTTCTGGGCCAAATCAAGATACCGTTTTATAAGGCCCATCTTGGCCATTTTCCTTGTCATGGCTACCAAACGAGCCCTGTGGAGAAGGAATTCACAGCAGCGTAGCAGCCTAAAGGTTCCAAATCATGGGTGATGGTGATGATACTCATCAGTCGGTAACGAAGGTACCGATTGGTTTTAAAACCATAAACCCGAACCTTTTCACCCTATTTTTGTTATTCGAATTGTAAAGGTCACTAGATAAATAAATTTGCCAAGGACACATCCTTGCTATTAACTTTTTTTATTTGAATTGTGCATCTAACTGGCACTGGACAATAAACTACTAACTTTTATCTTCTATCAATTTTATTTTTTAAGCTATTAATTTCTTTAAACAAGTTTTAATTTCAAATACTATATTTAATATAGCAAATTAATTTGACATAATTGTATTTATATTTTATTTAAAAAGATACAATTTAAATGGTATAGTTCTATTTTTCATACTAGAGATAATAATTTTAAAATGACTTCATTGCAACAAAACAATTCTATTTTTTGGTACAAACGTAAATAGTGTACCAAAGTAGTGTCAAAATACATGTACATGGGGCATACCCCGGGATGCACAATGAAACGGTCATGAGATGCACCATTCCTCTTGCAAAATCAAATACACCCACAAGTGGGTTGTAGAAACAAAACATCCTAAGGATGAAGACAACCGATGTCAACCACAAAACATATGGAAACAAAAACACAGGATAAACCTGGCAAAACAAGATGAAGCAAGTAGCACTATAACTCCAAAGAAATACCACCATTTGACAAGATGAAGCAAAAGTATCCAAGATACTACACGTATCAGCTGCCTGCAGAACAAAAAAGGAGTTGAAATCATTCAAGCTCCAAAGTAACCAAATATAAACAATATAAGAATTTTTTTTTTTACAACTACAAAATATTTTTACTGAAAAAGAACTAATGATCTATGTTGAGAATGAGATAGATCAAGACATGAAAATTGAGTCAACAATGCTTTCACCATATCACGAGTTTCCTGGGCTTCCTTACATAACTCTACAACTTCGGACTGATAAGTTCAAAGCTCTTTATCAAATCGAGCATTGAGTGTCTCTAATGTCTTTTTGAATGCATTCTTGATGCACTCGGTTGTTACATGTACGTCTACCCCTGTTATCTGCTTATTCATTTTATAACCTAATTCTTCAAGAATAGCACGGTTGGAGACACCAACAACCTTACCTTTCTTGGGCCCACCAACTGCCTTAACCCAATACTCCTCATCACAAGCATCCCACTCACTAGGTTTGTCTTGTTGCCTATCAACATACTTTACAGCTATGAATTCATCATAGCTTCCTATTCATTAAAAAAATAGTTACATAAAAATATTATTACTAACAATAACTTTTTATAATTTATGATACGTACAAGTATTCTCACATAGTTCGGGTTTATCCACTTGGGAGTCTCTGAAATTGCACTCTCAGATTCAAATTGACTTTATCCATTAGCATCATATGCACCTTGCTGACTTTTACGTTGTTTTTCTTTCTTTCTTAACCCAGTCATGTGTGTGGCTTTAAAGTTGTCAATTGTAAGTACCTTTGTTATGGATGGATTCCCCGTCTACCATGTAAAAGAATATGTAAATTAATCATCTATAGTAATTAATACCATCAGAAACTAATATCACATATAGTAATTAATACATCGATTATATATGTAAATTCAAGATAAAATTTATAAAAGAAATAAAATTATCATCTTTTCATCTTGTCGTAGCATACTCATTGAGCCCCCAGTAAAAGTTGCAGATGTATTTTTCTCCACTTGACCCTCCTCATTACGAAAAACACCTCGATTCTGAGAATATTTTAAAGTATCTTCTTGAACCTCGGGCATTGCACAATAACAACAAAGATGCTTATATGTATTAATGGAACACCACTTGGTCCTTTTTTCATGATTTTTCCATTTCCACTTTGCACTTGCCATCATAGTATTGAAACATGAGTGATTCACCTTTTTCCAGATAACAACTATCTCCTTGTCCCTATCTGAGTCCCACCGGAATCTCATCTACATTTTAAAACTTAATAAGTACTTAGAATAACTATTTGAAAATAATAAATAAAACATCTTAACAAAATTCAACTTACATCGAACCCTTGCCATAAGATATCTTTGGTTTGCCTTATCACTTGGTTCCAATTCTTGTCACCTTTATAATGTTGGCGCAGAAGTGCTGAAATGGCCTTATTTGCTTCATCTTGCTCAAAATTTTCCTCGCCAACTGCTAGAGTCATATAAATCCTGTCTTGATAACAATCTTATTCAGGCATTGCTTTAGTAGGACCAGGATCAACCAGATCTTCTACAGGCTTCTCTTCCCCCAACACATTACTCCAAACATATGGACTATGACGTAGTGGAGGGCCAGGAGGCTTATCTCTGCTAGAAGGAAGTAACTCTCTACTAGATGTGTCTAATTCGTCTAACTCATTTGATGTACCAATGTTACTGTGTGAAGTTTGCATCTATCAACAACATCCATTCTCAAGTTAGGAATTGTCCCAATAAACTCATTCATCTGATGTGGGATAGGTCTACATGACTGCAGACACGTGCCTTGCCCCATCAGGCATTTATTGAGACGCTTGACCCAACTGTCCAAATAACTGAACTGATAGATTTGCGTCTACTAAGAGATCTCGAAAAGAGTGAGCTAGGTAAGAAGGGACATGGAAGGGCTTCCTTGTTGATCTTTGTTCTTGACTACTAGTGATCTCGGGGGATGATTCCATAGAGACACCCTGACCATGTTGTTCAATCGAAGATGAAGTGTCAACCCGTGCTCTCACATTTCGCATCTGCTTCCAATGCTGATGTTCAGACATTACTTTAAAGTATGTGGAACAACCTAGTGAAATTCAATAAACCAAAGGAAAATGAGGACATATATACCCAACCTTCAGCACATTTAATGTCTATTCTACATAAACTGGATTATACATATCAACTAGCAAGGACATGAAGGAATTGAGTAATGAATTTTGCAGAAAGAGGCAGTTCGGAAACTGCAAGGAGCACTCTGGAATATCAAATCATTAATTTAATTGGAGAATCTATACATGATTAATTTTGATGAAATCAGCATTCAACAAAGTTCAATTCACTATATTTTGATGAAATCAGCATTCAACATAGTTCAATTCACTGTTTAATGAAACCAGCATTCACCAAAGTTCAATTCAACTAGACAACTATTATTTCCACATCCTGCAAGAATTTTCTACTCTTCTAGAATATAGATGTTACTAGGAAAAGAATCACTGAACCACACATCCTAATTCAATCTAAAAGAATCACTGAACCACACATCCTAAACTAGAAGTAGTTTTAAACTAATAAAATTCAAATCTTAACAGAATAATAGATAACAAAATTCAAATCCTAACACCTAAGAGACAATATATAACACAGCAAACCAGTGTAGTGTTCCTTCTCTCGCTGGAGCGCGGTGAATAGAGGGGCAGCGGTGGCTGGAGTGCGGCTGGAGCACGACCGAGCGCGGCTGAATGGATGGCAAATAAAGGGGCTGCAGTTGGTGGAGTGTGCATGCGGCTGGAGCACGGCTGTGGGTGGAGTGTGCCGGTGGCTACACACGTTTGTGCCTATACGAGAGGGGAAAAATTTATATCATGTTCAAGTCATCGATCAACGGACGAAGCATTACATCTATATTCATCCCTGAACTTTTTGGGCTAGCTATAATGAGACTAAGAAAAATGTGTTCTTGAGTCATGCATAAATCTGGTGGAAAGTTGTACGAAGTAATGAATATTGGCCAATATGAATATTGTTGGGAAATCCCTTATGTTTTGATGACATTAAAACCAGCTGACCTTGGGAAGACAGCTGGGGACAGATCGGATCAGACGAGGATGGTCTGCTGAGGTGCTAGACATCATCTGAAGCTGAGTCAGGTCATCTGAATATGAGTCAGGTCATCTGAAGCTGAGTCAGGTCATCTGAAGATGAGTCAGGTCATCTGAAGCTGAGTCAGGTCGTCTGAAGCTGTTGCATCTATTTACAGAAAGTCAATCATGTCAAGAGGACAAGATCACAGCAACGGCTAGATGATTTCCAGAATCATAGGCAATCAATCAAGTCAAATCAGATTGAAGATCAAGCCAAGATGGAAAGATATGAACCTGGAAATCAAGAATTAATCAATCACTCTGATTGATTGATTACATATTTATAGGGATTTCAAATCCTAGTCAACTCTAACGGCTAGTTTTCGACACCTATAAATATGAGTACCATAGAGAAGATTTGAACAGTTTTTACACACGATCAACCTAGCAGAATCGCTGCACAATTCTCTTTGTACTCACACAACCCTACATAATTATTATCCATTTGTAAAGACTTTATTGAAGTCTAGAAGTTAGTGGCAAACCTGCACTAACAGATTGTTAAAGAGAGTTTTCTCTTGTAAGTTGTAAGGAAGGAAGTAAGTGAGTAGATAGTCCCTCAAGTCCATTTTGGATTGAGGAGAGTGGATGTAGGACAGTTGATCCGAACCACTATAAATCTTGTGTTTTTATCTGCTTTATTTTATTGCTCTAACTTGCTGCACTAAATAAAAGGTTTTCATTAAAAGGATTAAACTAAAAACGTTTTCGCACATAAAGATACTGCGCACTCAGCTGATTGTATAGTCAGTTGATTTTCAAAACAAGAAGACTCAAGTCTTCTCTAGAAGACCCAAGACTTCTTTAGGGGACCAACAAATATGGTTTTCCAAATTGACCATGTGGGTTGAAACCATCAGTGCATAATCCTAATCGTACATTACGAGGCTCTGTAGCAAATGCAGGATAAGTTTGGTCAAATTTCTTCCAAGCTTCACCATCAGTGCATAATATTTTTCGAATTCTCCGAACACTTCATATGCCCAGTCATGTGCTTTGCTATCTTTTGTGACATGTATAGCCTCTATGGACGTGAGGTGATAGGAAAATACCATAGTTTCTTCCTCGCGATGTCTCTACAACGTGGACTGCTCTTTTCTTTGTACCTTGATTCCTCACAAATTGGACAAAACATGAGATGACTATTGTCCTTGTAGTAAAAGAAGCAATTGTTTATACCTTGAATGTAACATGTTCAAGCCCGAGTTTCATCATCAACTTCTTCACATCATTATAATTATCCAGAAACTTATGTCTTTCTGCAGTCGGGGCAGCTTTTTTGCAACACTTTATGAAATTGTTCATGCCTGCAATTGATACATTATGTTGCACTTTGTAGCTTAACAACTCTGAAATCCATTGTAATAATGTCTGGTCATTGCCTTCATAAATAGGACAATCTGTTGCACTCATTAAGTTGAAAAATGTTTTTACTTGACTATTCGGCTTTTCCGGTTCTCCACTAGTTTCAAGCTCACGAAATTGAGAATATGCATCAAAGACCATATCTTTATATGAAAGAATATTTGCTTCCACTACTGGCTCGGTGTTGCTAGAAGACTGACCCATATCATGATGTGAATAAACATTATCAAACATCTCACTATGACATATCCAAGTGTAGTAATTCTTTACAAACCCACGTTTGCACAAATGAATCCCAACAGTTTGATAATCAATATATCGTAAATTTTGACAATCCTTACATGGGATCTAATCAATCCTCCGTTATGATCACCATGATTCGAGAAAGCAAAATTCAAAAAATAATCTACTCCATCAGCAAATTCTTAACGTAATAAACCATTATCTTCTAAGTGATTATACATCAAACTCCTACACGTGTTCATATTTCTGTAGTGTAAAAGAAAGATTATGCATAAGTGCTTTTGATTGAAAATATCTTAAACTAATTAAACCATAAATACATTAGAAATATAATATGGTCACTGCATAAAAAAATGGATCAAAAAATATCATCACTCTGTCTAAGTACTCTTTAAAATAATGAAAATTAAGAAGAAAAAAACACCAAGAAAAATAACAATAATATTATCAAACACCAAATAATACATTATGCAATAAACATACAACAAAAATGGAACAACAAATTAAAGCAGAGTAAATAATATTAATTAAAATAAATTAAGACATACCTTAATATCGAAGAGCTCTCAACTTTCAAATATTTGTAGCACAAATGAACAAACAACTAGAAGAAAGGAAAATATGTTTAAAGACGCACTCATTCCATCAATGTCTTAATTGTGTTCTACCTTCTGTAGAGTAATTAATTTAGAAAACAATAGCAAGAGATGTTCCTTGCAAAACTAATAAATATTAGGATATATCTTACTGTGTTAATGCAAAATAATTCGTGGTCCATCCACCTTTCTTGGCGGGGGATTTAATTTTTTTCATTACTTTTAGCAAGAGATATCTCTTGCTACATCAATATAAAGTACTACTACATTAGGCATTATCCTTCCGTCCTTTGCGAATAATTAATGTTTTCGCAAGCAATGACAAGGGGTGCCATTTGCATTTGTTATTCTTTAACATTATATTTACTTTTTCTGTAAATAATGGCAAGGGGTATCCCTTGCAATTATTTTTAAGAACTATTAACAAGAAACATCCCTTGCAAAAAGTTTCTATATCAATGTAAATATGGTGCGTAACCAAATTCCGTACTTTTAAGGCGGGAGAATCGATTTTTTTAGCAAATAATAACAAGGGACGCCCTTGCAAAGATAATTCTATCTAATTTTGGGGTAAATATGTAAGAGCAGACCCTTGGTATTAATTGTTAATAGCTCCATATAAAGCATCCTCAGCTCTTAACCGCCAACTCTCAACGCCTCACTTTAATTTTTTCTCAGGCTACTCCTTCCTACCCAACCTCAAGTACTTTAATTTTTCAATTTTCTCCCATCTGTAACTCTGAATATTTTCTCCATTAATGTGTGTATTCTCCAAATGAAGGTTATTTACATTTAACTCGTTATACGCTAATATAGTTATATTCTTTTTTCTAATTTCAAATTTGATTACAGGTATGGTAGATGAGTTCCAAAATGTAAGCATTTTATTTTTATTTTTATACATCTATTTGAATATATTTTTCTTTATTAATCTTATATTTGAAAATTTATTTCTTCATTTGAAAAAAACTACTTAAAGTGACACCACCTCTCTTCTCTTTTCCATGATTTACTCCATTATTTTCTTTCTCTTCTCTTATATATTTTTATGTTTTTTTATGACATGTAATATTTTTCATGTTCTTTTTGCAGGACCCTAAAAATTACATCCTGAAGAAATTTCATTCTAAATATATCTTTTCTTCTATTTACTCTCCCTTTTTATATAAATTTAAGTGTTATTGTTTATAATTGATATTAGTGTTATTCTACAGAGTCTATGCAATATTAATTATGGCCTTATTAGTTTGCATGGTTAAGTATTGCTACTTTAAGCTAGGACTTTCAGTTTGTATAGTTAATTATATTTGTTGTATCTTAATTTTTTTTTATATGCATATTATTAACAAATTTAAAAATGGTAGAAAATTTTTGTAAAAAAATATTTTTATAACGTAATGATATAAAATAATCTTAATACCTAATGTATTATGTGTACGATATATATATTTATGTCTTTTATATAATTTTTTTTTTATAAAATTAACAACTAAATGCAAGGGCCAATCTTTACTAAAGATAAATAAATCTGTAAAAACCAACAACTGGCAAAGGACATAAGAAAAGATAACAATAGCAAGGGTTGATGTATTATTACCAAAGAGAACAATAGCAAGGGTCACTCCTTGCTTATGAATAATGATAGTTGTTTGCCCAAAATGGTGTGTACACTCAAGTGCACGTGATAGTTATCATTGTGGCAAGATGACCAAGTTTATTTATCGAACACAGGGAGATGGGAGATTGAAAGGTATGGTTGTTGTTCAATTTTGATAATCACACAAAGCAAATAAAAGTTGGATTGGTTTCTGTTGGGACAATCTGAGTGTTTTGATTAGATCCCAAAACTCCTTGATGAATTTGCCTAAGTATAGTTCATCAGGATGATAGGCTCAGGATTAGATAGGTTAGAATATATTTTTCTATTCACAGGTATTCAGTTCAGGGGGAACGTACTGAGGAGTGAAGACTGATGGAGACATCCCTGAAGTCTGAAGTCTGAAGCTGTTCCAACCCTGAAGGTGTTGATCATCCTTAAGATGGTCAACCTGAAGCTGCAACCTGAAAAACCTAGAAAGAGTCCTGAAGATGCCTAGAAGCCATCCTGAAGAAGACCACTGATCCTGACAGAACTGAGTAAACTAAGCATGCTCAGGGAAGTCTCTATCAGTGAGGACACAAGTAACCTTGATCAGGCTGAATGTCTTACTGATGTTCATAAGTCCTGACTTGGGCCTAGTATCAGTTAACCTGATACTTGTAAGTCCTAAGACCCAAAGGTTACACGTGCGAATGGAAGTCTGATGAAGCAAAAGGAATGTCAGAGTCTCCAACATAAGACAAACATTTATCCTGAGTTAAGAACGAGAAACTCAGAGTTATAAATGTACGAGGTTCAGTAAAGTCAATGCCAACAAACTAGCCGTGGGACAACTGACCAGTGAGAAGGTGACACGTATGTACGGAGACTGAGCACATTTAATGCTTCTCAGAGGTGCAGGCGGTGGATCAGAAACTTTGCCATACTAGGTATGGTCTCTGTCAGACAAGGACAACCAACTTCTGCACCTACCTAAAATAGAAGGGTTTGAAACGGATCTCCTCCAACGAATCTATTTCAAACCCTCCTATAAATACAGAATGCCTTGCTCCCATTCAAGGCTAACGGGAAATTTCCAAGAGAAACTCTCAAGATTCCAAGCGCTCAAAGTTCATTTGAAGCAACACTCTGAAACCTTAAATTTCCCTAGTGTTGTAGTAGGAATCTGTTATGTATTTTGCTTAGAGTATTGATCCTATCCTTAGAACTGATTTGTTAGAAGGATCAATACACAATAGTTGGAAAACGTGAATAACAAACCCCTCAGGTTGTGAGTTGGTTGGTAGGAAGGACTTGGACTTGTAAAACCACCCAGGGGTCAGTTCCTTAGAGAGAAAGTTGGCTACTCGTGTCCCTTAGCACGTTAAACCCAAGTACCTATCCTCAGGGTTTTGAGGATAGCTTCCTGTTCAATCAGGTCGTGGACGTAGGAGTTGGTTATCTCCGAACCACGTTAAAAAGACCCTTATGTGCTGATTTACTATTTGCTCAGGATCATATTGTCATACATATTAAACTGAAGCATAGTTGCATTGTTTCTGAAAAACCATCAGGACTGACCTTGTCATCCTGATCAGTAAATTGTGCACCAGCCTTAACCACATTTTCACTAAGCAAACTGATAAGTTTTCAGGAACTAAAACGAGTAGAAACTTAAGGGTTCACATTCCGCACTAAACTGAGCTTACTGAGATAGTAGCCCAACTGACTAGCTTCCGAGCGGTCAGTAGAATTGTTATCTCTACTGAGCTTCCGAGAACACAACTTTGACTTAGCTTCTTTGGTTCATTACTGATCTGTCCCTGTTGCCCCTGAGGACCATCAGTAGACTGAACATTTTCAGGAGCTTCCTGACTAAGTCTGAAAGAGCATTTTCCTGAGTTTTCGGGAAAATCTGACTTCAGTGTATTCCCCCCATACACTGATTTATGCTCGTTTCTGGACCAACAGTTTCTATGTCTACTAGCTCGTCAAGAAAGTAAACTACCTATCACTTTTATGCAAAGTGAGCAAGTGAGAGAGATATGCATTAGTGTACTATCCTATGTTTCACATGGTGTTGTATCACTTAATCATGCAATGAGTTATTGTACAATCAATTAGGCAAGCCTCCTCAACATGTAAAGGTTTCCCTAGATACACATTAAGCTCCTATTGTAGTTCCTATTCACTAGGAATAATTCTCACTATCCTAGGAATTTCATCAAACACCTAGCATGCATTGGCCTAATTACAAGAAGATTTAGGAAAAGAGATCAATTCTCATATGAGACTAATTCCCTAATGGCCCAATTAATCAATTACACATGCTAAGCATTCATACAAATCATCAATTAAGAGAATTGATCATACAACATCTCATAGTATTCATAAGATCAACATTAACACAACATTACTCCATAGGAATCATACACTAACACAAAAGGGTATTAGCCCATGGCTAATTGGGAAGACAAATGAACAATTGCACTAACTACAATCATCATCATGTTGAAATTGAATTAAGAAGACAAAATCTTATCAATTACATGAGTATTGGAAAAGATACTAATTACCTTGTAAAGCTAGAAAATGATCCGTCGATGGAAAATGAAATACAATCTGTAGAAATGTAGCCCTAGTTGAGACGAGAATGCAGGAACAAACGGATCGATGATCCGAACGGTAGATCGAAAGTTATCGATGAAATTGTAAGAAGAAATCTTATAAACCCAACTAGTAACTACCTAATCCTCTCTCTAAACTAATCTAAGAACTTGGAATTATGAATATTATGACTTAGATGCCTTGAGAATCTGATCCTTAAGGTATTTATAGTGCCCACAATGTTTAGTCCAAAATGTCCTTCATTAAACGCGCGAAAAGACGAAATAGCCCTCGAAATTGTGCAAATCCGGGCTTCCACACGATCCCAAGCTGGTGGCCACACGAATCAGGATCGTGCGAGCACTCGTTCGGACCATGGCTGCACGAACCAGAGAATTCCCGCACGAACCCAAGCTGCTCATCGCACGAACCCTGGCTTATGGTCACACGATCCAAGCTTGACCTCGTTCGATCGATCATCGACTTCCTCGTTTCCTTCATATCTTGAGTTCTAGAGCTCCGATTAGCTCGATTCTTCTTCCGTTGCGACACTCTCTTCGAACTCTTCGACATGGTATATCATTTGCTTCCATTGGATCAACTCACAATTTCTGAAATTTTACGAACTTGCTCGTCTTTTGCCGGTTTTGCTCGTTTCCACTACAAAACACAACTTTCTAGCAAAAAAGGGTTAAATACACAAGTATAGCATTTTAGGGTCAAATATGAACATAAGCACATCAAAACCATATAAAAATGGATGCAAAAAGATGCAATTATGACCCTAATCAATAGTACTGTATATAACAATAGCAAGGGTCATCCCTTGATTAATGTTTAACTATAGCAAGGGTCATTCATTGCTTTATGTTTAACAACAGCAGTTGGCTTTGACAAAAAGGCGTGTGGATTTTCAATTCACTCTTTGAAAGTTTAGCAACAAAATAAAATAGCAAGAGTTGTCCCTTGCTATATATTCAATAATAGCAAGGACAGTCAACGCCCCTTGCTAATGTCTTATTAGTTATACCAAGAAATCAATTACAAGGGGTAGCCCTTGCTGATTATAATAGTTAGGAGTCAAACCCCTTTTACCAACAGATTCGTTCCTTGCCATTACTCTCAGTTAGTTACTCCTATTCAAGTTTCAGAGACAACAATTTCCTTTGATGGTCTCTTATCATCAACAAAAGTCAAGGACAATATTCTTGAAGTACTTCGGATTACTCTTAAAGAGGTCATTATTCAGTCATAATTAGTGTATGTTGCAATATTAAGAATAACAAATTTAGAAGGATTGAAAATATTGATATGCGACGATTAGGAAAAAAAACAAAAATAGCACTAGCAATGTAGTTTATAAGAAAGTATTTCATAATCTGTAAGACAAATAAAAAGCTTTTTTTTTACGTAATGAAAAAAATATTTTGCTTTAAAAAAAAATATTAATACTAATAAAAAACTAATTCGTGCAAGGCACGAGTAAAAAACTAATTTGATTTAATTATAGGAACTTGGCCCTTTTTGTATTATTAAGTGTATGTTACTTACATAGTATTAAATCACATAATATGTACTAGTTTATTTGATTATATTTACAATTGGTTTTTTAGCCAAATGATTATAATATTTGTGCATATTTTTATCCTATTCTATTTATATAATCATATGTGTACCTCATTGTTAGCAAAATACATTATTTAATCAACAGAAGATAAATTTAATTTCTGAGAATAGAGAGAGAGCATTCAAAAGTTTAACAGGAGAATTTAAAGGAAATTGCCAAAAAGTTGAATATAGTGCTGGATTAATTGAGTTCATCATAAAATATTTTTTAAATTAGTATTCTGATCCCAAATGCCACTGATAAATATTGAGGATAATGATACGTTATACTATATATTATCACAATTCACTCCATATTATTATTTTCTTATCATTAAAAACACATTTAAAAGAAAATCTAGCTAGACCCAAAATAGACCATACGTACATATATTTAGGGAGTTTTTGGTACGAATTTAAATGAAAATGATAATGTATACTATTAAGAGGTAATCACTGTGGGGTTAAAAATTATTTATTTATTTAACTTATTTTTATGATTCCACTCATGTATAAAAAATAATATCAATCACTATTAATAAAAATGAATCATCATGAATCCTCATTCATTCTCATTTTTCACACCATTACCCTCAACTAAGGGGACCTGACTTTAAATTAATCTTCCTCTAGCATATTCATACTAATATCAATCAAAGTAATCAATATATTAGAGTTATCAATAACATTAATTTCAGGTTTCTTTACTTTCTCCTTGTGTTGAATTTATCAAATTTAGAGGGTGTTTGACTAAACTTATTTTAAATATTTTAAAATCCTAAAATCTTATATATTATTTTTAAAAGATTATAAAATATTATTTTTATGTAAATTATAAGCTGTTGATGTTTTTGACTAACATAACTTATAAGTTCTTTGATGTTGAGGTAGATCAAATATATATATATATATATATATATATATATATATATATATATATATATATTTATGTTAAGGTAGAAGTTGGGAAATGATGGCGAGGTTTGGGGTGAAATTGATAGATTGGGGAGATAGTGAAAAAATAAGTTAGGATATTTAAACATATTTTTTTTACAACTTATAAAATGTAATTAAGAAATTTATTTAAAAAATTATAAATTATCATACATCTTATTTTACCACACATTTAAAAAAAAAAATTATAAGATTTTAAATATCTTATAAATTATTTTAAAAAAATTATAAGCTGAACCAAACACCATTTTAATCAATAAACATCTCAAATGCAATGCTTAGACATTAAATTCAGGTCAACAACCCCCACTTTTAGTCTCTGCTTAGCAAAATAGATTAAAGGGGTATAATTACATAATTGATTCTCCCCCAACATAATCATTGAACTCATTGACTAGACACTAAGCTTATATTATTTATCCACATTATTTCACAACCCAACTTTCTAATAAATAATATATAATTAAATATTGTATATATAAAGTTTATTATATAAAAAATTTATAATTATAATAAAAATAATTACAATATACAATAATTTCAATAACAAAATTAAATATCACAAGAATTAAAATATATATATATATCAAATTAATAACAACATAAAATAAAATATTGTAAAAAAATGAAAAATGGGATAGTTTTAGAAGTTTGGATAACTTGGATTCATGATTAAAAAAATTAAAAAATTAAAAAATGAGAAAATAAAAATAAAGTAAATAATTATATTTCAAAATACTTCAACATTGATGTCTATTTATAAAGAATAAAAATCCTAAATTTTGATATCTTAATCTTCTATATTAAGCAGTTTTATTCATCCTATGTGGATACTTCCACATTTCAGTATTTTGAATTCTTAAAATTCTATCATACGATTATAATATAAGATTTTATTTTAATTTAAAATTGCAACTCCATTAACCACCCACTATGATCATATTCTTAAATTGTATCATACGATTATCATTTAATAACTGAATATTACTATTTTGAATTCTTAAAATTCTATCACAGGATTATAATATAAGATCTTAATATTATTTAGGATTTTGAATTCTTAAAATTCTATCACACCATTATAATAAAAGATTTTAAATTTTCATACTATACTCCATTAACCGCCCACTATGTTTTTAAATTTACTTCATTTCATCATATGTGGCATTTCAATATCTTTTCTTTTATATTCTTAAATTCTATCATATGGTTATAATTTAATAACTGAATATTATTATTTTGAATTCTTAAAATTCTATCACATGATTATAATATAAGATCTTAATATTATTTATTTTAATTTAAATTTTCATACTACACTCCATTAACCACCCACTATGTTTTTAAATTTACTTCATTTCATCATACTGACGATTATATTTACATAATTTTATATTATTTATTTTAATATTTTAATTTTAATTTACATCTTAATAAAACCATTAACCACCCACTATTTTCATATTCCTAAATTGTATCATACAGTTATCATTAAATAACTGAATATTACTATTTAAGATTATAATATAAGATCTTAATATTATATATTTTAACTTAAATTTTCATACTATACTCCACTAACCACGCATTATGCTTTTAAATTTATTTCATTTCATCATACTTGGCATTTCAATATCTCTTTATTCTTATATCATACTAATGTTGATAATTTACGGGCTTGATTTGGAGGAATTGGAATGGAGGTGGCCCCACAATTAACACTTACACACAGCTGTGCCTTCCAACTTATTGTTGTCTACAACCGCAACACACACTCCACCCCTGTACGCACCACTCGCTTCTCTACTCACTGGAATCCATCGTACAATCCAGCGATCGAATCCCCAAATTGACGCCGAAAATTCTTTTCTCAACCACGACAACCACCTCTTCTGGTTGCCGGAATCTATGGCTTACCTGGCCAATCGACGGAAACGCACCAATGCTACACCACTGCCGCGGTGCCGCCGCAACTGTACGTCGACGGAAACTGCTCCACTGCCTTAAAGCTTCACCGGAAACCGTTCGCCGAAACAACAACCTCTATTCACAGCTCCATCGCCAACCATCGGACTCAGCAAATCCCCTGAAGCCGCTTCACAGCCGGTCCTTTGTCACAGTCGCGCCTCGTCGCGAAAATAGTCCCTACCACCGGTCGGGACCACATCTCCGCTCCTCTGCGTCGACGCCGCTGTCCCATCGCACAGTTCCCAGCCGCATCCTCTGTTCGATCCATATTATGTGAAATCTTTATCAGTCTCAAATAAGACCAAAGCCAAGTTCTAGAGTATAATGTATGTGTGTAGAACTCACATAAAAGAATATCATCCGTTCAAGATTAAAACGGGCATAAATGACTCAAAATTCACGGGTTAGGGTTGATCAAGACTCATATCATATCAATAATGTTCATATCATCGAAATCTCAAGAATCATAGAATCAAAAGTATCAAAGATAACACAAGAATCAAGAAATAAATCCATTACACCTATCATGACTTTCATCCACACAATCATAAACATGTCTCATGCATTCACTACTCAAAGCAACAATAATCTCAAAAATCAACAAGCAAAACAAGGCCTCATCCTAAGCATATAGTCCAAAACATCATGGAAACACTAAGAATCAACATAAGCATTGTTCATGTAATTTTCGTAAACGCTATTATGCGGCTATAATAACATCGATTACACCAACAATATGCTGAAATAGACGATTATACGAGGTTTTATGAGTAAGCAGGTAGGTCGTATATAAGCTCGTCGTTCGAGCAGAACTTCGTTAGGGTAAAAATTTCGTATCTTATTCGAATGAATTCGGTTACATTATATAGGAAATACAAGCTGCTGGATCGTCACCAGCCTGCTTCATCATAAGCTGCTGATCAGCAGCATGCTTCACTTAGAAGCTGCTGACTCGTCACCAGTTTAACAACTGTTGACTCGTCAGAGCGTTCTTCGATCTGGTTCTTTCTTCGTGCTTGATCAATTCTCTTGGATACGCCAATCTGAACTTGGTTAATTACTTCCTTAAGTACGCACGTCGATTATTTCATTAACAGTTGCCCCCTAGCCTGATGTTTGTTTGATTTGTTGGATGAATAACGAGCATCAGGCTATCTGGATCTTCACAAGATTTCTCCAGTGCAAGGAAGTAGATTGAGCTTGAATTGATCTGTCTTCCATTTTGTTGGCTTCTTTGTGCTTGTATTTCCTTGTATTTATGCATAGATGCATCAGATGTGGCTTCGCAGGATTCTATAACCGTGTAACGAATACATAGAAGGACGCTACATGCCTCATTAAAAACCTAGCCGTAAACCACCCTTGTGGATAAACCGGTCATAGGGAAAAAAGAGTACCGTGCAATCCTTCCAGATATCCGTAGGCTATTTGAATGCCCGCGTTCGTTGCTCCATTCGTGCGGGTTGAGTGAGCATTGTCTTCTTGTGTTTCTTTGTACCTGCAGGTTGATACATTTGTAGCTTTTCGATCTCTCCGGAGACCCTTCGTGTTTTGCTGGAATATTAAAGGTATGATTTCTTGGGGAGCGCTTCCGCTTGGTTGCTTTGAGACTTTCGTTGTAATATCGGGCCCTGCTTCTTTCATACTGATGGATGAGATTTAGCCAGCTGAGATGTCACCATTCACTCTGGTTAAAGGATGTATTAGTCCTGCCGCTGGTGAATGTGCCCCCAACTGTTTAGGCTTGTTTGCTTTATCATTATTGTATTGTTTGCCTGGTGTCTGAAGTATTTTAGGTGTCAGTTTTGCCTCCTTTTTGGGCTCCTTTTATTCTTCCGATCAGGATGCTCTTGATGTTTTTTTTTTAATGAACTCTAATGAAATGCCATTTATGTCCACTGTTATATATCGCCTTTCGCGTCTATTGGGTCTTTAATTCATTTCGCTTCGCCTCTCTCTAGGCACGAGCCTCTCTCTAGGCACGAGACGAATAAGACACTCGCACGGAAATGGGCCATCAGGATGCGTTCACTTCGTCCTGGGGAACGTATCCAAGTCCCTTCGGTGGACATGAAGCGCTGTCCCGGTATTACCGGGTACATCCACTCTACTATCCTCCGGATCGTACGTAACGTCCTCTGGAGGAGCATCTTTGATGTACACTCAGGTCCCTCTGTGAGTGGTCTCTCGGGGCCTCACTCTCTCTAGTGCTGGACGTACAGGCATCGTACAATGCCATTTTGTCTCTGCACGAAGAGCATGTTCGACCAGTAGAGTCGGGGCTCTATCTGGAGCGCATTCTGGCCCTCTTTAACCACTTATTAGTTAGGCAATTTCAGTTTAGACTGCGACCTTCTCAACAAAAGACCGTCTATAGCATTCATAATCTGTTCTGAAACAAAATGTACATCGTGAGCATCCTAATCTTGAGCTGCCTGCTTGAGTCAGACCACCAGCTAACTGCTCTTTATCAATTTGGCCAAAGCTTCCTTTGCCCGATGCTTGTGATCAGTATGAATATAAACTTTTTGCTTCTTGATGATTTTGTGTGTCAGGGTCTGCCCCCGTATAATATTGAGGTATCAATGGTTTCGCGCTCGCATACCTGTTCGTCGTCTTTGATCTACCTGTCTCCTGGTAATTTATTGTTTTCTCATTGTAGATCAAGGCATCACAGTTGCCATTCCTCCAGAATTCAATACTTTCTGTCAGAGAGTAATGGCTCTTGGTACTGGACAGAACAAACGCACGATGGACACTGCTGTAAAAAATGGTGGCGTTACGGAAAAAGAGAAGAGCTCAACTCCCGGCACCACCGACGCCTGCGTTTTCCCCGGTTGCTCCTGCTGTTACACCCGTTTCTCGAAAAATTCTACCGAGGAAATCGAAGCAACAGAGGAAAGATGGTGGCACTTCTGTTGGTGCCGCAGTTCTTTACCAACATTGCCTCCTGCTTTCTTCCTTCCTGCCCCCTATTCAACTGTTGATCAGGAGTTGAATGATAGGAAATGTTCCGGGGTATAGTCAACCTGCATGTTGATAAAGAATAGTATATTTTCCTTAAAGAAGGATTATCGCTTCAAGAAGGCGCATTGCCTGTATAGAGAATAATCATGCCTTCAAGAAGGATTATCACTTCGGGAAGGCGCATCGCCTATGGCTGCACGTCTTATAAACACGGGATAATCATGCCTTCAAGAAGGATCATCGCTTTGAGAAGGCGCATCGCCTATACAGGCGGAGTCATGTCTCTGGGAGGCGCATCGCGGCATCGTCTATAAAGGCGGGATAATCATACCTTCAAGAAGGATCATCGCTTTTAGAAGGCTCATCGCCTATATAGGCGGAATCATGCCTCTGGGAGGCGCATCATGGCATCGTCTATAAAGACGGGATAATCATGCCTTCAAGAAGGATCATCGCTTCTAGAAGGCGCATCGTCTATATAGGCAGAATCATACCTCTGGGAGGCGCATCGCGGCATCGTCTATAAAGACGGGATAATCA
>JAPKLY010000195.1:677268-711980 GCA_026898435.1 Prunella vulgaris
GTGCTAACAAGATCTCGTAGCAAAAAAAACGAGAATGTCTTCAAACTACATTCTTATCCATGTCCTCCGTTTTGACCTCGAATTATCGGTAATCTCACAGTTTTTCTGATTTTGAAAACCACCTTATAATTTAGGGAAAATAACAGCTGGGTGTATGCTTAACCCCTCTAACTACACTTAGGTGTAGGTATCTTTCTTAATTAAGTCCAAGTGCATTTCTCCCTATAATTACCCACGAAGTTGCAACAAATTCCTAATTTGCAACTCTGCAAATTAGATCATAATCCTCTGGCATATCTAAGCAAATCCACTCTCTCTCATCTCTCATACCATATATCTCAGATCTTCTCTCTCTTCCTTTTTAAAATATCTCACGCCCAAATTTATTAAATATTCAACTTCACTCTCACTCTCTCTCTCTCTCTCTCCTCTCATACCATAAATCTCATATCTTCTCTCTTCATTTCAAAAAATGTCTCACAATCTCCCTCTATCTCTCTTTGTTCCATTGAAGAAATTAAAGCTCAAAAATCGTCGATTGAAGAAATTAAACCCAGGAATCAGAAAAGATCCAAAGAAGGGGCGAAGCCTGAAACCACTGCTACCGAAGAAGGGGCTGTGAGTGTCAAGCGCGACGGCGAGTTGGACGGAGCTACACTCAGTGAAGACGATGAGGTGTGTATTATTACTCATACTTAGTTACACTTATTTAGAAAAATGCACTTCCAAATCAGGAATCTATAGTCTCAGAAAGGATTTTAACTAAATTATCGCCTTTTTTTTTGCATATCAGATGTTTGTGTAATTGCTTCAATGACGCCTGTGGTGTCATCCGTGATTTCTTTCTAAAAAATTGAACCATCATCAGTTTTCACATCCGATTTGGGGTCCGTTGAGGAAGGGTTTTCATCGAGAAGAGGGTTCGTCGAGGAAGGTGAATGCCAATTTTGGGGTTGCTCGCCTGAGAAGACGGTCCGTTGAGGAAGGTGGATGCCGACGAATTATTGTAATTGCCCAGTCATTTCTTTAAAATTTCTATTCCATTCTCTTTTGTATGAGCTTGTGAGATTTGGATGGTTTATTAGATCACTGTACATGCTCGGAACAGTTTTTTAACTATGATGTATTTATGTGTTTTGACTATGGCTAGAGTGAGATTTATGTATATTTTTAGCCAATTTTTTTTTATTTTTGGCTGGATTTTTATTGGATATGCCATTTTTAATACCCGATTTCTATAAAATCTTAGTATAATAAGAAATACAATAGTACAATAAGAATGACTATGGTACAATAAGAATACATCAATTAGTTCGGTCTTCGAATCGAGGAAAAATCAAAATAATTGTGATTGCTACAGTAAAACGTCACATCATCTGAACACCTTTTCAGTGTATTAAATGTCCACTTTTTTGAAAATAATGTACAAAGTACAATCAGTATTTCATTAGTACACTCATATAATTAAAAGTACAATCATTATTTCATTAGTACACTCCGATTATTCTTGCCAGTTGGAAAGGTGTTTTTGCACCTACCTTAAATTGTAAAAAGTAACAGCACCCTCTTGTGGTTTACTATACTAAAGAGCACTAGCATGTGGTTGACCCTATAATTTAATCCATCTATTTTTTTTTTTTTTGGTTTGGTTTATATAAATTTAACCATGTCTCATTTATTTGTGTAGAATCTCCCTAAGGGAGTTCGACGCCTTGGTTCAGAAGGTGGATCAAAATATCATCATCTACATCGGGCTCTCATCTCAAAAATTCAGTTGCAAGTACAAATATCACAATATTACTCCTAACCATGGATTAGACCGATTAACTACTGGGTGGCCCGACGTCGTTGATTACTTGAGAATCGAACAAGGTGATGTTGTTATTTTCGAAAAAGATATGGGTCATCAAAGGGTTTTTCACCTTTCTGTTGATCGGAGCCAAAGGGATATCAAGATTGAAGACGATTTCTGACTTTATGTTTTAAGATTGAAGACGATTTCTGATGGACTATTTCTTATTATTATGTTTTAATTTGACAAATTATGAACACTTACATTTTAATAGCCGTATTTTCATATTATTATTTATTTTAATCTTTTGTTGCATAATTACGTGTTTCAGTTAATATGCTAATTTTTTTTAATTTTTGTATTTTCAGCATATTAACCGAAACACGTAATTATGCAAAAAAAAGATTAAAACACATAATAATATGAAAATACGGCTATTAAAATGTATTTGTACATAATTTGTCAAATTAAAACATAATAATAAGAAATAGTCCATCAGAAATCGTCTTCAATCTTAAAACATAAAGTCAGAAATCGTCTTCAATCTTGATATCCCTTTGGCTCCTATCAACAGAAACGTGAAAAACCCTTTGATGACCAATACCTTTTTCGAAAATAATAATATCACCTTGTTCGATTCTCAAGTAATGAACGACGTCGGGCCACCCTGTAGTTATCGGCCAAATCCATGGTTAGGAGTAATATTGTTGTTGATATGGCGAACTAATACGTCGGTTTCAAAAATAATCCCCAAGGTTTACCAGGTCACCAGAGCCCATCCGAGCTGGAGAAAGTCCAGAGCTCGCCAGTCTGTGGGTACACCAGAGCTCGCCCGATACCCTGGAATCTGGTCAAGGCTCGGGAGCTCGCCCGACCTACCGAAGCTCGCTAGGAGCTCGCCCATGAGCTCACTTGTTAGTCGATAGGACCCCGATGGCGTGCTCTTTTTCCCTCCGTCCGGTTTATCCACAAGGGTGGTTTACGGTGAGGTTTTTAATGAGGCCCATCTAGTCTAAGGCATAGTAGTAGGATGAGGCGTGATAGGGGAAACAGTGTGAGAGATAGAGACGAGCGTAAGAAACCCTCGTCAACACCGGAAGCCACATAGGCTCGTAAGGTGTCGTCTCACACTCACACACCTATAAATAAGACCTCTCTTGTACTATTCAGGGGACTCTCACACAATTCTTAAAATCAATACAACTCCCATTACAATATTTCTCTCTCTAAGCTCTCTTCTCTCCCTCCCCAAGAACACAAAATCATAAGATTATTGTTTGGTAGAATGAATTCGTTGTAAAGCCACATAAACAAACATAATCAGTAAATTCTATCAACAATTTGGCGCTAGAAGGAGGGCCCGAACCTGAAAAATTAAAAATCTCAAGAACAAAAAAGTTAGGGTTTGGTTGAAGGTTTGAAGATTTGAAGGTGTTCTTGATAAAACTCAAGAACACTTGAAGATACACACACACCTTCATCCCTTGAACGAAGAACCCAGATTTTTGTACAAAAACCCGAGTCTTTGGATTTCACGAAATCAGTCCGGAACAGGTTTCCAAACGCACGCGTGCACACGAATAAACTGAATTTCGGATAATTCGTCACATGCGAGGCTAGACGAAAACTTGCACAGCTCCGCCTAAGCTGGACGACCACAACTTCGGCGAACTCCACCACTCCGGCGACCTCCCCCCACTCTGACGCCCTTCAGCAAGTTACCCCCTCCGAAACCCAAAAATGGCTAACACTCGAGCCACCAAGGGACAGGCATCCGCAGCTGCGGGAAGGTCTAAAGGGGGTGATCAGAACCAGGCCGATGTGGAGACCTCACGCCAGGTGGTGGAGACATCACAACCCCCTCCCCAGAAGAGCACCGCAGCTCCGCGACCTCTGCGAGTTGCGGTGACCCAGGAAGACTTGGCTCCCGCCCTGAGGGACCTGGTCAGCAATCCTGACGAGCTCCAACGCACCATCGCGACCCTACAGAGGTTGCAGCAGCGACAGCAGGATGAACTCGCCCTGGTACCCCGACGAGTTCCAGATACCGAAGCCCAAAAGCAGACCAGGCCCACTCAAGGCACCCAGACCAGAGGAGACTACAGCGTACTCCCCACCGAACAGGAGGCGAGTTCGGCACAAGCCCGCCAGCGTAGGGAGAGGACTGGTAAGGCCAAAATGGTGGAGGAGGGTCCCGCTCCCTACACGGGAAGGGAGTCGACATACACCGGGGCATCTGGCACCCACCAATCACAAAGGAGGGAAGTCCTCCAAGGCCGCCTGGGCCCAAGATACGAAGAGAACGAGCGTACGGCGGCCCCAGCTGCGTCCCATGGGGACTCCGATTAGCAGCCACGCAGATCAGCCCACGAAAGGCTGAGGAGGCCCGCCACTGACCGACTGGGTCCCCACGGCGGACGCCAATTCCAGCCCATCACTGAGAGGTCACCCCAGAGTGAGGCACCTCAGGGACGTGCGTTCGTGAGATGCACAACCTTTGAGCACCCTCCGCCGGAGGTGACCCGAGATGACGAGCTAGCCTCACTGAAAAAGGTCGTTGAAATGCTACAAGCACAAGTAGCAGCCAAGTCTGGCGGACCTGACGCCACGGCTCTCCCCACCTCTCCATTGGCACCTGCCCTCCTCCGCCCACCGGTCCAGAAGAAAATTCAATTCCCGGTGATATCCGCATACGAGGGCGAATCGGACCCGAAAGTCCACCTGGCCAAGTACGCAGACTTCATGATTTCGGTCGGCGCCACCGACTCCACCCAGTGCCGGAACTTCCCGCTGACCCTAGGGGATCGAGCTCATCGATGGTTCTCTTCACTCGCCCCGGGGTCAATCTGCTCATTTGGCCAACTCTCACGGGAGTTCCTGGCCCACTTCTCTGGGTTCGGATCTTACCTTACCCAGAAACACCGACTCGCCAACATCCACCAAGGCGAGGGCGAGACCGACCAGCAATACCTGGAAAGGTTTGATAAAATTCTGCTGGAAGATGAGCCGGTAAGTGAGGATACCAAGGTCGTCGCAGCGATGGCCGGACTCAGGAGGGGCACCGACCTCTGGAAGGAAATGCACCTTGCATGTCCCAACACCTATAGTGAATTCCGCCACAAGGCGGGGGTGTTTGTGGCTATGCAGGAGGCACTACTGAAAGAAGTTGGTGCCCACGAGGAAAGGAAGCCCTATGGGAAGAAGTCCGGGGGCACCTACAAAGCTCCCCGGAACTTGAAGGCCTTTGGCGAGGGAGACGAGCTCAAAGAAAAGCTTAATCAGGTCCTCACTGTCTCCGTTGACCACGTCTTCACTGCCGTCAAAGGCAAGGCCATGCTGGAAGAGCCGAGGCGAATCTGCCAGGACCGCACGAAGCTCAATCCCAACAAGTTCTGTGCCTACCATCAGGCCATCGGCCACTTCACCAGCGAGTGCCGAGACCTCCTCAAGCAACTCTGGAAATTTTAAGAGGAGGGGAAATTGGCCGAGTTCGTGAAGAAGGCCCCAGCTAAGAGACCGAGGTTCGAGAGGAGGGCTACCTCCGACGACGAGGGGGAGGAAGCAGACCAACCTGGTCCCCATCACAGACGGAGGGCACCTCCCCAACCGCAGCAAAACATGGAGCCTACTCGGGAACTCTTGGTTCTTGAGGAAGAAATCGGAGCTGCCGGAGGTCTCCAGGACGGGGGATCCTCCATATCCAAGAGAAAAAGGAAGGACGAAATCCGGGCCATAAACCAAGTCCAGGAGGGCAGCTCCGGCCCCAGGACCGTCTCACAGCTTACTGACGAGCTGACGTTTTCCGCGGCGGACTTGGAAGGGGTACTGATGCCCCACAACGACTCGTTGGTGATAACCGCCGACATCATGAACGTCCGAGTTCACAGGCTACTTGTGGACACCGGCGCATTCACCAACATCCTCTTCAAGTCCACCTTGGATGCCTTAGGTGATTTTGAGTCGTACCTGGAACCTAGCAATGCTAGGATAATGGGGTTTGGAGAAGCTGTAACCGTCCCCCTAGGTAGTGTTAGGTTGAGCGTCCAACTTGTATCGGCTGAGGACCCCGAAAGGAGACTGACTAGGCTCATAGATTTCCTAGTTGTCGACCAGCAGTCCTCCTACAACGGGTTCCTTGGCCGCCCTTTTATTAATGAATTCAAAGCGGCGTGTTCGACCTACTACTACTGTTTAAAATTCCCAACTCCAAAAGGTGCCGGAACTATAAAAGGTGACCAGAAAAAGGCCCGAGAGTGTTTACTCCAGCTCAAAGATGGCCGGGTCAAGAAATCCGTTACACAAGTCCACATCCTCGAAGAGGACGTACAGATCCCTGCAGACGAGCCAAACATTCTAGACGTCATCTCAGTCGAAACTGAGATGATGGAGGTAGGCGATTTGTCAGAAATCAACCAAGGCATTGGACCTGTGCAAGACACACAACCGACACCAATGGAGGGCTTGGGAGAAACCCAAGTGTTGAGACCTGCGCAGGGGTCGGTACCTGCGCAGGGACAGCAGCCTACTCCCATGGAGGTAGCTGATGAGGCCCAAGGTGGAGGACCTGCGGGAGGTCAAGAACCAACACCAATGGACGTTGACCCAACTCCCCAAGTCACCACACCATCCCAAGCTGACAAACCACCGGAGGTGTTCACAGCTGACGAGCTCGCCCAAGCTGAGAGCCAACCCGATGACCTCGAACCGCGCATAGGCCATGAGCCCGTGCAGATGTCACAAGGGGAGTGGGACGAGTTCATCAGCGACCCGAGGTGGAAAAGTCAGAAGAGAAAAGCAACCCCCATGGAAGAATTGACGGCACTCCCGGTGGACCCGAAAAGGGACTTAGAACTTTTTATCGGTTCTGAGTTACCTGAACCGTACCGGTCGAAGATGGAGCTCTTCTTGATGGCCAACCTAGACGTGTTTGCCTGGTCTCACGAAGATATGACGGGAATCCCGTTGGAACATGCTTGCCACAGACTTAACATAGATCCGACGAGGAGACCCGTACGCCAAAAGCGGAGGAAGTATGGACCAGACAAGTACGCAGCTTTAACAGTTGAGGTGGAGAAGTTGTTAGACAACAAGCTCATCAAGGAAGCTTTGTGTCCGCAGTGGGTCGCGAACCCCGTCCTGGTGAAGAAACACAATGGGACGTGGAGACTCTGCATTGACTTCACAGACCTGAACAAAGCATGCCCGAAGGACAACTTCCCACTACCTCACATTGACCAGCTGGTGGACAACACTGCAGGCCATGAGATGATGACATTCATGGATGCTTTTGCGGGCTATCATCAGATAGCTCTACACCCGGATGACCAGGAACACACGGCGTTCTACACCATCAAGAACATGTATTGCTGGGAAAAGATGCCGTTCGGACTCATCAACGCCGGAGCTACCTACCAAAGATTGGTGAACAAAATGTTTGACCAACACATTGGCGAATCCATGGAGGTGTACGTGGACAACATAGTTGTCAAGAGTTTGAGAAAGGAGGACCACCTGGACCACCTGAAACAGACCTTCGACATACTGCGCCACTACAACATGAAGTTGAACCCCAAAAAGACCAGCTTCGGCGTACACTCTGGGAAGTTCCTGGGGCACCTAGTTAGCCAGCGGGGAATTGAGGTCAACCCAACACAGGTCCAATGCATAATCGGGATGGGAATACCCGATTCCGTCAAAAAAATTCAAAGGCTGACAGGGTGCATGACAGCCCTGAACAGATTCATCTCCAGGTCCGGCGACCGAAATCGTCCATTCTTCGAGGCAATTAAGGCAAACACATGGAGATACAAAGAGGCTGCCAAGGCCAACAAGCTCCACCTCAAAAACCACTTCGTTTGGACAAGAGAATGCCAACGAGCCTTCGAAGATATCAAAGTATACCTGGCAGATACACAGGTTCTGTCGAAGCCAATAAATGGAGAAAAGCTGTATCTGTATCTAGCCGCGTCGGAGGTGGCCATCAGCTCCGTCCTGGTCCGAGAAGAGGTAAAAACACACCTCCCAGTGTACTACGTGAGCCAAGTCTTACATGAAGCTGAGTTGCGGTACACCCCAACAGAGAAGCTGGCTTATGCACTGGTGATGAGTGTTAGAAAATTGAGGCCTTACTTCTTTGACCATCCAGTAGAGGTGCTGACAACGTTCCCACTGCGTCAAATACTACAGCGCCCAGACACTGCCGGACGCCTGCTGAAATGGTCACTGGAGATCAGCCAATACGGTATAACCTATGCACCCCGAACAGATATCAAGGGACAAGCACTCGCCGACTTCATCGTCGAGCTAACTTTCCCACAAGATCCGACGAGGGGGCGTATGGCTCCGTGGCATCTCTACGTGGACGGATCATCAACTAGCATGGTAGCAGGCGCCGGCGTGGTCCTGATCAGCCCAGACAGACAAGTCTTCACCTCCGCAATTCGGTTCGACTTTCGAGCAACCAATAATGAGGCGGAGTATGAAGCGTTGATAGCAGGACTTAGGCTATCATTAGCTGTGGGGGCAACCAATCTTCAAGTTTTTTGAGATTCCCAGCTAATAATATCCCAAGTCCGGGGGGAATATAAGGCAAAAGACCAGCAGATGATGACCTACCAAAAGATAGCCGCACATTTGATCTCGATGTTTACACAAGTTTACATAAATCAGATACCGCGGCTAGAGAACACACAAGCAGATGCTCTAGCCCGGCTTGCTACAAGCAACGGCGAAGCCAAATTAACGGAGGTTGTGATCACCACACTAAAAAACCCCTCGACGTCCGACTACAAAGTAAATCAAACCTCGAGCGGGGGGGCAGGAGGACAGTGAAGGTGGTGAAGATTGGTGCAATCCAATCCAAAAATACGTAACGGACGGAACAACCCCCGTGGACACCTGGGAAGCTAGCCGGTTAGTAAAGCAAGCTGCCAGATATACACTGCTGGACGGTCAACTCTATAAACGTGGATTCTCTCTACCCCTATTCAAATGCCTAACTAAGAAGCAGGGGTCCGAAGTGTTAGAAGAAATTCACGAAGGGATTTGTGGGAGTCAAGCTGGGGGGCAAGCATTGGCATATAAGACGATCAGACATGGCTACTACTGGCCCACTCTTCGCAAGGATGCCATCAGCTTCGCTCGAAGGTGCCGAAAGTGCCAACTTTTCGCACCTAACATCCACTCCCCAGCCAACCAGCTTAAGTCGGTTTTCAGCCCGTGGCCTTTCGCGAAATGGGGTATCGATTTGATCGGCCCATTTCCACCTAGCAGAGGCGGTGTAAAATTCGCTGTCGTAGCAGTAGACTACTACACTAAGTGGGCTGAGCCGAAGCTCTCACGACCATAACCCAAGAAAGGATGATCGGCTTCATTTGGAAAAACCTGATCTGCAGGTTTGGACTCCCGCAGTCGGTCATCACTGATAATGGAAGGCAGTTCGACGGACAGAAGTTGAGGGACTTCTGCAGTTCATGGAACATCAAGAAGCACTACTCAACTCCATATCCCCCCCAGTCGAACGGCCAAGTCGAGGCGGTGAACAAGATCCTGAAACACATACTGAAGCTCCGTCTCGAAGAAAAGAAGGGGAGCTGGGCAGATAACTTCCTATAGGGCCAGCACCGGGGAGACCCCATTTGCCCTAGCCTTCGGGACTGAAGCCGTGGTCCCGGTAGAAGTCCAGAACAAGACTTGGAAGGTGGTGGGGTACGATGAAGAGAAGAATGATGAAGCCTTGGCAGTAGAAAAGGATCTGATCGAAGAGACCAGAGCTTCATCAGAAATGAAAAACGCCGCCTACAAGCGCAGAGCGGAAAAGTATTACAACTCACAGGTCGGAGACCGAAAATTCAAGGTCGGAGACCTGGTGTTAAAGAAGAAATTGATGGCCCCACCAGGTGTATTCGATTCGAACTGGGAAGGACCATTCCGGGTCACCACAGCCTGGCCAAATGGCACCTACGATCTAGAAGACGCAGAAGGCAAGGCTTCATCATACACCTGGAGCTTGGCACATCTAAAAAAGTTCTACCAATAGACTAGAATCCTGTAATAGACTAGTCGAAGGTTTGCATCAGAAGTGTAGATGGCAACCGATGTAAATTACGTTGCTGTGAAAATTTAGAAAAATTCTCAAGTGTTTGGACCTGTGCAGCTCCCCAACCAGGCGAGCTGCACTTGGTCGCCCACTACTCCTGGTAGCTCGCCAAACCTAGCTCGCCCACTTGCTCAAAAATTTGCAATGCGCAAGGACCAAGGTCCCAAACGTTGTAATTAAATAGCTCGAAGGCAAAGGCCAAAGTGCCCAAAGTCGCGAAAGTACCCTTCTTAAAGGGTTGCTAAGCACCTACTGCCACAAGTTAGAAAAATTCGCGAAAAAGACAGAAACGTCTAAGGCAAGGTTCATGAAACCCAATGGCCCAACGTGAATCAATCGAAGTGCAGTTCGCCGCCCTAAGTGGTCTAAGACGAACGATTCGCGGCCCTAAGTGGCGTAAGACGAAGAATACGCACTCTCAAAATAGAAGTATAATTCGTAGTCGAAAGTAACGTAAAACGAACGATTCTCTTCTCAAAGTAGAATAAGACGAACAATTACGTACCAGGAAAATAAACAAGAACGAGCTATTTTAAGAAATTATAACGTAAAAGCACAAAAATATAAATGAAAAAAGTTGGACAAAAAATGCTCGGCTTATATTCAAAAGGATACTTAAGAGATTTTCAAGCCAAAAATATACTTGAAAAAATCCTAAGTATGAGTAGTGGTGCTGGCCACAAAGGCCGACCAGCTGGCCGTCTTTGAATTACCAAAAGCTCCTTCTGGGCGAGCTGCACGTGCCCGGTGAGCTAAATCTACTTAGACAAAAAGTAAAGACTTAAAAAATGGAGCTCCTTCTGGGCGAGCTCCGCAACCCGGCGACCTACTACAACTTGGAAAATGTAAACTAAGCTAAGAAAGCAATAGTAAAGGGGGCCTAAGACTCGGGGTCGGCGATCTCTGGAGCGGGGGCGACCTGGCGGATGGGCATGGCGAGCTCGGCATCAGGAGTGATATTCCCGGAGAGTCCGCTTATGCCGAGCTCGCTGATGTTTATCATCACATCCCCGCAGACCTCCTGCATCTGCTCCTTCGTCGGCGGGGCCTCACCTCCAGCATCCCCCTCTGCACCCTCAGTCTCTTGGGTGAGGTCGGCAGTCAAGACCTGCTTCGTCTGAATAATGTTGAATTTCAGACGAGCAGCGTCGAGATTGATCCCATAGCCCGTGAGGTCCCCAATGTTCAATTCCGTGCCAGGGGGAATCGAGGACTTCTCCAGGCAGTCCTCGAACTCGCTGACGAGGGCTTTCCACTCGCTGTCATTATTAATCCGCGCCCATTGGAAGGAGCGAATTACCTCAGCAAAGCAGAGCACGAAGCCCTTGTCGGTGGCAACCACCTCGGCGAGCTCAAGTGCCTCGGGCGTAATGGCAGTGTCAGAACGGCCCCTGAGCTCGGCGATCTCCAGAGCCTGAGTGGCAACCTCCTCCCGCAGCTTGCGGCACTCCTCAGAATTCCCCCGGCTCTGATCCCGGAGGAGCCCCACCTCAACCCGGGTCAAGGCGAGCTCCTCTTCCCGAGTAGCAAGTGTCCGACGAGCTGCTTCCAATTCGGCCTGTTGTTGGCGGAGGTCGGCCTGGAGTTTTTCTGCCTTTTTAATTGCAAGCCGCTCCGCCTCCAGCGAGGCCTTCGCTTTGGACTCCGCCCTCGCGAGCTCCTCAAGCGCCTTCTTCCGCTCGTCGCCCACCTTAGTGAGTGCTTTATTTGTATCATGGCGAGCTCTATCAGAGGCGGCGATATCATCGCTGACGAGCTGAGCCGCCGCCATCGCTGCACAGGCGTAGTGCATCGCCAGCCTTGCCCTGTCAGCAGGCTTCTGCCTCTCGATCATCCCGAGCTTTGAGGCGGAGAGGTATTTGGGGGCCTCGGTAAAAACCCGGGGAGCTGCCCCATCAGGAAGGTCCCTCGACGAATTCAGGGCCCGACACCGCTCGGCGACATGGAGAGGTTCAGGTCGCTGCGGGAACTCGGCGGGAGTATACATGCACATACTCAGATCAGTTAGCAAAAACCATGGAAATTGCAAACGCTTCCAACTCAAAAGAGGTATCGTCCCGAATAGGGACCCCGTAGGGAGGCGGCGTGGGCGCACTCTGAGGAGTTGGAGGCGCTGGAGAAGGTCGAACAGCAAGAGCTCGCCCGGACCCCATTTGGCTTGATCCAGAGCCGCCCTCAGCCCTGGCTCGCTTGGCGAGGCGAGTTTCCTCTTCACTCACTCGCGAGCCATCTCCCCGGTGGAGAGCTTGCTTCGTCTGATGGGGCGGAGGTGGTTGGGTACCCCGTTCAGGGTCTGAGCCTCGGCCCGCCCCCTTTTTGGCTCCGGTGACCTTCTCCTTTGTCGGGGGAGGTGCCGAGGTCTTCTGAGAGCCAGAGCCCCCAGCCTTCTCAGCGGCTTTGGCGAGCTCTAATTTCTTGGTAGCGTCCAAGACCGCCCCCGAAGGGATGCCTTCCCTCCCCGGACGAGGTTTACCCATCTTCAGCTGCCGAGCTAGGAAGTGATAAGCTTCGGGAACCTCAACGGGCGGGAGCTCGGCAATAGGACCTGCACCTGTATAACAAACAACCAAGTCAGTTCGGCGACCTTGACGTACAAGACAGCGAGCTCTGGAAACTCAATAATGAAAAGGCGCAAAACCTCGAGCGACGAGGTGGTGTGGCGAGGTGATGAGACCGGCGAGCCGGCGGCAGTGGTGTTGACACAGATGTTCGATCTCACGGTCCTTTTTCTCCCGCAAGCAACACACCGTCCGCACAAACTCGAAACCTATCGAAACCTCCGGTCTCCAGCGGCTCGACTTGTGGCGCTTCAAACCTGCAAAAAGATAGATTAGATCAGTAATCTAATCCGACGCACACACACTAAGGTACGCCACCTACAGCTCGCCTCCCCGTAGGTCTCGGGGGTAGGAATGCGCCCTCCGCGGCCATTGGAAGCTCGCCAATCCCCCCGATGAAGAAGAACTGCTCTTTCCAATCCCGGATTTTGTTGGGGAGGTCGCCAAAAAATTTGCCCCCCGGGCGGGCTTGAAAAGAGTAATATCCCTTCCCCTCCCTCACTTGCCTGATCACAATGAAGAGCTCGTTAATCTCCGCCGTGCTCAGCCGGTTTTCATAACCCTCGAGGCCGAAGACGGTCAGGGCGGCCAACAAATTGCTCCATGCATTCGGAGTGAGTTGGGTAATGGCGAGACCCGTGTCCGCCAAAAACTGCCCGATTATAGGGTGGAGGGGAAGGGTGAGCCCTGCCTTCAAGGTGTGGTAATTCATGGCAGTGAGCCCGGCAGGGGGGAGGTCGGCTCGCTCTTTCTCCTCGGCAGGATACATAAAAATGTCCAGCGGGATGCGGAACCGCCTCCGAATATCCGGAAGGGCGAACTCGCTCATGATGCTCTCCACCCCGTTGGCCTTAAGATCAGACTTGCCAGCGGCTTTTTGAATCGGAGCTCGCCGGGGTAGGGGGAAGCTTGCCCCGTGAGTTCTCACATATTCGCCCCAGTCGAACTCATTTACGACCTCAGCAGAGACTTGATATTCAGGGAGCTTGGGGAAGGGAAAGTCGATGAAACAGAGGTATTCATAAGTGACCTCCGTCCCCGTATCCTCATCGACCTCTTCGTCGACCTCACGGGCCAGCTCGCCAGCAAGGTCGCCGGCCCCAACCTCGGCGACCTCCTCCTGGGCCTCTTCAGTGGGAGTCGCTCGCTCTGAGTAATCCCAGAGTTCGCGGAGGGGTGATTCCTCACCAGAACTAGTGGCTTGCTCACTGGAGTCAGAGCGAACTGACCCCAAGAGCTCGCTACTGTCTGGGGAGGTTTCAGAGCTCGCCCCAGAGCTCGAGGAGAGGACCACAGGTGTTACTCGGGGGTTTGGAAGGTCATCGGTCATTTGTCCTTTGCCCAGATCACGATGCGGGGGGGTATGGCTCGAGGTGTTCTCAGACATAATGTAGGCGTTCGAAAACAAAGAACAAGGAAATAGAGAGAGGAGAAATCTGGATCTCTACCTTGGCAGACACGTCTAGAGCAGAGGATTGATCGCCAGAAATGCGCTCTGAGAAATGAAGGAAGCAAAGTGAGGAAATTCTTCATTTTCGCCTATTTATAGGCGCGGGGCACAAGCTCGAAATTCCCAAAAGATCAGGGGCCTTTTTGCAAGGAATTTGAAAAGTTATCATTATTATGGGTGGGAATCGAGATGCCAAGAGACTTGCGTGATGCTTGGGATCCCGCATCGTGTCGGCCGAGGCGACCTCCGAGGCGCAGCTCGCCTACTAGCTCGGCGCCCCCGTAAGTAGTTCGCCAGACCTCAAGTTCTCCAGCTCGCCCACACAGTGGACAAAGTCATGATGCGCACGAGCTGGGGGGCAAATGTTGATATGGCGAACTAATACGTCGGTTTCAGAAATAATCCCCAAGGTTTACCAGGTCACCAGAGCCCATCCGAGCTGGAGAAAGTCCAGAGCTCGCCAGTCTGTGGGTACACCAGAGCTCGCCTGATACCCTGGAATCTGGTCAAGGCTCTGGAGCTCGCCCGACCTACCGAAGCTCGCTGGGAGCTCGCCCATGAGCTCACTTGTTAGTCGATAGGACCCCGATGGCGCGCTCTTTTTCCCTCCGTCCGGTTTATCCACAAGGGTGGTTTACAGCGAGGTTTTTAATGAGGCCCATCTAGTCTAAGGCATAGTAGTAGGACGAGGCGTGATAGGGGAAACAGTGTGAGAGATCGAGACGAGGGTAAGAAACCCTCGTCAACACCGGAAGCCACATAGGCTCGTAAGGTGTCGTCTCACACTTACACACCTATAAATAAGACCTCTCTTGTACTATTCAGGGGACTCTCACACAATTCTGAAAATCAATACAACTCCCATTACAATATTTCTCTCTCTAAGCTCTCTTCTCTCCCTCCCCAAGAACACAAAATCATAAGATTATTGTTTGGTAGAATTAATTCGTTGTAAAGCCACATAAACAAACATAATCAGTAAATTCTATCAACAATTGTGATACTTGTATTTGCAACTGAATTTTTGAGACGAGAACCCAATGTAGATGATGATATTTTGATCCACGTTCTGAACCAAGGCGTCGAACTCTTTAGGGAGATTCTGCACAAATAAATGAGACATGATTAAATTTATATAAATAAAAAAAAAAAAGTAGACGGATTAAATTATAAAACTTACCAAGCGGCTCGAGAACTCGGTTGTTTTCAAATCACAAAGACTGTGAGATTACCTATAATTCGAGGTCGAAATGGAGGACATGGATAAGAATGTAGTTTGAAGACATTCTCGTTTTTTTTTTCTACGAGATCTTGTTAGCACCATTTTTGTGAGAGGAGTTGATGATTTTTTTTTTGGAGAATTGGGTGAATGAAAAGACGTCTCAGTTCGGATTTTATAATTATGAAATATATTACGTATTAATTACATCGTATTTAATTAATTATGTCGTATTCAAAATATATTTTTTTATGAAATATATTACAAAATATTTTTACGAAATATTGTTATCTGAAATATTCGTATAAATCAAATAAAATATTTTTTACGAAATCATATTTTTACAAAATATTCAAATCATATTTTTTTACGAAATATTCAAAATAGTATTAGAAATTATTTATGATGGTGTGTGATTATCAATTGGATTAGTAATTTAGTGATTCTATTTACAAGTATTGATGTTGGGATCCTAATAGTATAACCGTTTTGTGAGGATGGTATTAGAAACTACTCAGTCTCGAATTACATACTGTTAGGTTATTTCCTAGTACCATCCTCACAAAAGAGTAATACTATTAGGTTATTTCCTTAAATACTTATTATTCATAGTGTGAAACACTTAAACAATATAAATATCACTTATACATCATTATTATTATTATTCTTAAGATATATTATAAAGATATAGTCCTAATATCAACTTACATTTAAGTAGTATCAACATTAGTACTATAAAGTGCTAGTAACCAGGGGGGCTAACCAACCTGGCCACCAGGGGTCCTCACTTGAATGAGTGACCTAGGTTCGATTCCCTCTGGGAATGAATTAGGAGGGAGATATAAGGTTGGCTTGGAGATTGGAGTGTAAGGAGACTTGATGAACTACCTTCTAACTCTAACAACTAACATTTACCGATAAAAAAAAGTACTATAAAGTGCTAGTGTACTATTGATAGTGGTACTACTGTTCATTCTAATTGAATTACCAATCTTAATAGTGTGAAACACTTAAAAAATATAAATATCACTTATACATCATCATTATTATTCTTCAGATATATTACAAAGATATAGACCTAATATCAATTTACATTTAAATAGTATCAACATTAGTACTATAAAGTGCTAGTGTACTGTTGATAGTGATACTAGTGTTCATTCTAATTGAATTACCAATCTTCATAGTGTGAAACAATTAAACAATATATATATATTATTTATACATCATTATTACTGTTATTATTATTATTATTCTTAAGATATATTACAAAGATATAGACCTAATATCAATTTACATTTAAGTAGTATCAACATTAGTACTATAAAGTGCTAGTGTACTATTGATAGTGGTACTAGTGTTCATTCTAATTGAATTACCAATCTTAATAGTGTGAAACACTTAAACAATATAAATATCACTTATACATCATTATTATTATTATTCTTAAGATATATTACAAAGATATAGATCTAATATCAATTTAATTTAAGTAGTATCAACTTTAGTACTATAAAGTGCTAGTGTACTATTGATAGGGGTACTAGTGTTCATTCTAATTGAATTACCAATCTTCATAGTGTGAAACACTTAAACAATATAAATATTACTTATACATCATCATTTTTATTATTATTCTTAAGATATATTACAAAGATATAGACCTAATATCAACTTACATTTAAGTAGTATCAACATTAGTACTATAAAGTGCTAGCGTACTATTGATAGTGGTACTAGTGTTCATTCTAATTGAATTATCAATCTTCATTGTGTGAAACACATAAACGATTTAAATATCCCTTATACATCATCATTATTATTATTTTTAAGATATATTACAAAGATATAGACCTAATATCAATTTACATTTAAGTAGTATCAACATTAGTACTATGAAGTGCTAGTGTACTATTGATAGTGGTACTAGTGTTCATTCTAATTGAATTACCAATCTTCATAGTGTGAAACACTTAAACAATATAAATATTACTTATACATCATCATTATTTTTTATCTTATATTGATATTTTACTATCTAATTTCAAGGCCTAAATTGATTACTTTCACGTATTCCTTTTTTTTTTTTACATTTTAATATTACTTTTACACAAAAAAAATTACACTCACAAAAGTTGGTATGGGGTGCCGTAGTTATTGGTATGGGGTGGGCTGCACCAACTTGAATGATAAATATATATTTTATTTTAAGAAATACAAATAAGGATTTTTGAATTATTCTTTGTTCTTAAAATGAATATATATTTTATTTTAAGAAATAGAGATAAGGATTTTATTTTAAGAAATACAAATACATCCCAAAATTTCTCTTCAAGTTAAAATTTTTTAACAAAAAAATGAGTGAGAGAGCGAGAAGAAATGTGTGGCATCTAGTGAGTTATCGGGGGAAAAGGGTAGAATCTAGACGGTCAAACCGTCTTTCCGAGTGTTTCCCGGCGAGGCAGTCAAAATACCCTAACCGTAGGATAAACCTTAGAGTCCCTAGGACATGCGGTAGATTGGTCGTTGCAGGTAAGAAACAATCTGAGAAGAGTAATCAATGGTATCTGAACCTGGAAGATGAAACTTACTCCTTTTTCTTCAAAAACTTCCCAGAAGAATGCGCTACAGAGGAATTAATTTTCCATTTTAGCAAGATTGACGAGGTCAGAGATATCTTCTGCCCAAGGAAAAGAGATAAGTCCGGCAAGTGTTTTGGCTTTGTGAGGTTTTCGAAAACTCAAGGGGAAAACCTGTTGCTAGAAAAACTTAAGTGTGGATCAGGAGTTATAAGTTGAGAGTTTTCATCCCTAAATTTAGAAGGAGACCTGTGCATAATTCTTCCGCCAAGGTAAATGTTTTCCCAAGGACGAATGGAATGCTAAAGGAAAATTTCTCTTTCGCCGATGCAGTCCGACAATTGAAGAATTTGAATAGGGATGAAGCAAGGAAATCACAATTGGAGAAAGAGAACACAAAGGATATTCGAATGAAATCATTCAATTTCAATCCAATGAAGATGGTTGAAGGATTGTTTCTCAGGATGTCTTAAGAGAGATTTTACGTGGGATGAACATAGTGAAGAGATAATGGCAGAATGCAATGGACGTCTCAAACTTCGCACCATGGGTGGGGAATGCTTGTTAGTCCAAAGCATTTCTGACAAATCAACGAAGGACGAACTCGAAGGTTTCAATGAATGGATCAATTTTTGGTTTGAATGGATAAAACAGTGGGAGGAAATAGACGTGTTCCCTCAAAAACAAATATGGACTAGGTGGTATGGTATCCCAGTTCATGCATGGAACAATAGATTCCACCTCTCAACGCACTTGCCACATTGTCCGCACCACTCACATACAAAGCATTACTCTTTGACCCAGGTGTCTACAAATCATTACATTTATATGTATGTAAGAGATGAGTTAATTAGGTCTTTAAAAAAATTAACATATAGGAACTTACTCTCATGTAAATATTTCCAGATCCTTCACAAACTAGCAGACCTATGCCAAACTAGCAAGTTGTTTCTTTTGACTAGAAATATTGGTTATCGCAGATGCACTTGTTCCTGTTCCTCCACTTCCACTTGCTCCATCTCCACCTGCACTTTCCCCTACACTACTTGTTCCTACATCCTTTCTTGGTCTTCCTCTCTTTCTCTAAACGTATATAGATTAAATAAATAACAGCTAGGTAATTTGAAATTAATACAATACAAAACTAACACATACCTGACCAAGTGTTTGCTGTCATTGCCCCTATGTCATCAATTTGAGTTTTTCTAGGTCTGCCTTTCTTCTTCTATACATGATAAATACAAATTATATATATAATGCAAATGCAATGTAAATGCAATAACAATAATATACTAGAAACGTACAGGCACTTTTTCTGGCTTTTGGAAATTTGGGTCTTTGGCATGGGGGCAAGTTTTTTTGTTGTGACCCACAACATCACAAATAGAGCATGTCATTTGAATCCCATGCCTTGTAAGCCTTGATGGATTTTTTGGATTTTCTTCTGGTCCTCTCTTCCTCATCTTCTTAGGTCTTCCAGGCATTCTTCTGTATGGGGGAGGTTTGATTGGATCTCCATCAGCTATGGGCCACAAGTTTTTCCCATTCAAAAGTTGAATTCCATGTTCATATGCTTGGATGTACCTATCAACAGTGTAGTACCTATACAAGAAATAAAAGTTTGAAGTTAGTGCAGAAATTCGTCAAAGTCAATATATGAAATTTGAATAAAAGTTTTACCTATGCACATAGTTTGCAGGGTCCTCATGCATAAAGTGAATTGCTGCACAAGCATGAGTACATGGGATTCCTGAAATCTGCCACTCTCTACAAGAACATGTTTTTCCAGTCAAATCAACTATATATCCATCATCATCTAGTCTTACCTAGAATTTCCCACCTACAGCTGGATTACAATGACAATTTCTACTAGCAAACTTAATATTTTCCAACTTTGTTATAATTCTAGGACACAATCCTTCTTTCAAACTACAACCATGATTATACTTTTCATGTATCCTTGTCATCAAAGCACACCTAATGTCTTCTAGCATATCAATTATATGTTTACACCTAGCTTTAACTATACAGACATTAAAAGTTTCAGTGACATTATTATCCACCATGTCACACCAAGGAATGTCACTTATGAATGCCTTACAATATCTCTGTGTATCTCTCTCAATAAAGTTTATGTAGGCTGCCTCATTCATTTCTTTCATCTCTAAAAGAGTGTGCTCAAAAACTGCTGCATTAGGACATCTTACTACTTTCCAGAAGAGATTTTTAAGTGGCATACCCTTAAATTCCTTCTTCCAGTTGCAATACACATGTCTAGCACAATTTCTGTGCTCTGCAAGAGGTGTCAAGCTAGCAATTGCAGCAGTAAAACCCTTCTGTTGGTCACTTATGAATGTCCATCCAAGCCCATCCACCATGTTTAGTTCTTCCATCAGAATTTTGATGAACCACGACCAATAATATTCATTTTCAGTTGCTGCAACAGCCCAAAATATTGGATACATTTGGTTATTTCCATCCTTTGCTAAAGCTGTCAAAAGGGTTCTACCGAGAAATGTTTCATAAAACAACCATCAAGGCCAATTATGGGTCTGCATCCTGTTTGAAATCCATTCTTCAATCCACTAAACCCAATAAAAAAAACCCTGAAGATGACCATTATCATCAAGCAAAAATTCAAACCTACCCTCACCATCAACCCTTTGTAACTCAGCACAATATGATCTCAGCTTGCCATAGTGGTCTGCCACTGTACCCCTAAGTTTGTTCAAAGCCAAATGTTTAGCTCTAAAACACTTGCTCATACCAACTTCTAATGCATAAGTAGTCATAGCATCAGTTTTAAATTCATTAGCAGTCCAATTTGGATTCACTTTAAACTTGTGCATGTATTCCTCTGAAAGCCAATTGGAGGTTGCTTGTCTGTTTCTCATCTCCCTTGTGCACCTATGCTCCTTAACCAATGTCTTAATTGCAACCGATTTCTTAGAGGGGATGACACTGGCATATAACCTAAATGGACAGCCAGGAACACATATAGCCTCTAGTTGTTTTCTACTACTTCTCAAAATATTCATATTCCTCCCACTTAAGATAGCAACCCTCTGAACATCTGCCCTACATTGAGAGATGTTCTCAAATCTCATCCCAAGCTTTAATTCAAGTGTCTTATGATCACATTTTGGATCATAAATTAGTTTATTCATCTTGAGCCATCTGCTACTTGAAGTTGAATTTGGCATTTCATCTTCTTCACTATTGTCCACAGATTTAACTTCCCCATCAGAATCAGCATAATCACTCATACATCACTTGCAGCATTTTGAGGCCTTGTGCTCGATCTTGGTCCTGCTGAATCTTGATTCTCATGTACTTCAACCACTTTAGTTTCAATAATCTTCTTGTTTTTCTTGAAGCATTTTATCTTTCTTTTTGCATCCATGTACTTTTCATCATCAGACAACTCATCATGTTCCATACCATCATCATCTGTATCACTCACTTCCCCTGGTTCATAGTCAGAGTCCTCATTTGTATCACTGTGATCATAAAGAGCATTTAAGTCCTCAACTGGATTACTTTTTTCCCTTCTAGACTCCTCCTGGATGCCTTCAGTACCCTCTCCTCCACTCTCATTCCCCTCCAAAACTCCAAATGTCTCCTCCGCAAATGCTTCAAATTCAACCTGTCCTCCTTCTAAAAAAACCTCAATGACCTTTTGTTTTTTATTCATAACATATTCTGTCATCTCCATAACTTCCTTATCGTCATGAATCTCCTTCATTGCAGACATGATGTGAACATCTGGGACTTTGTAGCACATTCTGTTTAAGTCGTACCCCATTTTTTTCACTTCATCAAGTAAATCCCAGTACCCTATCCTATCTACATCTAATCCATGTTTTGGTCTAAGTTTCCCCCCTTTATATAGTAAATGACCATCCAATTGGATGAACTTCCCACCGTGATGCCAATAAATAGAAAAGACTGAATCCGTCTAAAATTTATTAGAAAAAGAAACCTGCAGTGTTAGGAACCCAAATTTGAACCTAAACTCGCAGCATCACTCACATATCAAAACCTAAGATTTTTGGGCTATTTTGTTAAGGGTTTTGAGCGTCGTTTCAAGTCCCTTTTGAATGTAGTGGGAAACGTCTTTTTTCATGGTTATTTTTCATGTTTTTCTCATTCAAAAAATGTATTTTTAATATAAAATTTTGTTATATATATTATAATATATGATGTGGAAAAAAAATAAAATATAAAAAAAAAATTCACACTTGTACGTCAGCGTGACAGCTTCGGCGAGACACGTCATTAGTTGTTGGCCGGATGAAAAAAATGTGTATCGAATTGGAACTTCCCCCTTTTATACAGTAAATGACCATCCAATTCGATGAACTTCCCACCGTGATGCCAATAAATAGAAAAGAATAAATCCATCTAAATTTATTAGAAAAAGAAACCTGCAGTGTTAGGAACCCAAATTTGAACCTAAACTAGCACATCACTCACATATCAAAACCTAAGATTTTTGGGCGATTTTGTTAAGGGTTTTGAGCGTCGTTTCAAGTCCCTTTTGAATGTAGTGGGAAACGTCTTTTTTTCATGTTTATTTATAATGTTTTTCTCATTCAAAAAATGTATTTTTAATATAAAATTTTGTTATATGTATATATTATAATATATGATGTGGAAAAAAATAAAATATAAAAAAAAATTCACACGTGTACGCCAGCGTGGCAGCTCCGGCGAGACACGTCATCAGTTGCTGGACGGAAGAAAAAAATGTGTATCGAATTGGAACTCTTTAAAATGTTGGGATTTTTTATAAAAATCGTGAAGCTCAGGATTAAATTGAAAGTTGAGTAAAATGTGGTGTATTTATATAGAATTAACCATTTTAAAAATAAAGTCTTCCGCTTGCTTGAAACTGTTTAAAATTCGGGGCGTGATAAAGAAATTGATCTAAACTTTGGAGAGAAAGAATGGTTTACCTCAGGCACATCAATACAATATTTACCACTAATATCATTTAATGTCATATTAGATACATACATTTTTAACTTTTTATTTATTTTTAATTTAAAGGCACTCCCGAGAGATGATTTATGCTTGATTGAAAATCAGAATAAACACAGTCCTGCTCGAACTGAAAAGGTAATATTTTCTAAAAAAATATATGTTCATATATATGTTTAATTAATGCATTAAAAATGACATGTTTCAGAGTGAATCATCTTCAATCTGTGATAATCAATGTTCTGACGTAGCGGACAAAACACCGTACAGTAGGAAGAGAAAATTATTTATACAGGACACAACTGAAAGTGATGAAAATTACAGTAAATCTCAAATCTCTGCTACAAAAGAAATGTGTAAAGTCAAGATTGAGAAGATATGATTTCAAGTTTTCAACTACACATTGCAGATTACATAACTTACAGTGTTGTTATATTTGTATATGTATTTTCTAATTTTTTTTTTTGTTCATGAGTGGTATGCTTGTTAAATATCATGTATTTATGCCACATAACATATTTTAATATATTTTTTCTGCAATATATTTTGGTATTATACATACTTAAATCATAATATAAAAAAATACAATTTCATTTTTTTCGGTCTATATTTTGATTGCTGGGAGATGATTATAACATTATTTATTTTAATTTATTTAATTTAAATTTGCATACTATATATATTTCGTTAACCACCCACTATGTTTTTAAATTAACTTCTTTTCATCGTACGTGGAATTTCGATATGTCTTTTTTTTATGTTCTTAAATTCTATCACACAATTATCATTTAATAATTGAATATTATTAATTTTTATTTGCATCTTAATAAAATTGGATAACATGTACAATTATAATTTAAAATTTTAATAAAACTTGATAACATGGACGATTATAATTTAAGATTTTAATATTATTTATTTTAATTTTAATTTGAAAATATTTTGAAGTTTTTTGGAGATTTGATCAATTTACTATAACCTAATAACATGCACAGACGGTTTTAATTTAATAATTTTATATTATTCATTTTTATTTTTATTTAAATTTTACAAAACTTTGATAACATGGTTAAAATTTAAAATTTTAATATTAATTATTTCAATTTTAATTTGAAATTGATTTGAAGTACTTAAGGGGATTTGATCTACTTAATAAAACATGATAACATCGACGGTTATAATTAAAGATTTTAATATTTTTTATTTTAATTATAATTTGCATCTTAATAAAACCGGCTAACATACACGATTATAATTTCATATTTTATTTTTATTTTTAAAAATTTGTATAATATTTTTTTGTTAGCCACTCAATTTAAGATTATAATATTATTTATTTAAATTTAATTTGAAAATGGATTGAAGTACACAAGGAGATTTGGTCAACGTAATAAAACATGATAACATGGATTGTTATAATTTAATATTTTAATATTTTTTATTTAAATTATAATTTGCTTCTTAATAAAATCGGATAACATACACGATTATAATTTTATATTTTAATTTTTTCATTAAATTTGTATACTATTTTTTTTGTTAACCATCCAATTTAATATTTTGATATTATTTATTTTATTTTAAATTTACTTCTTTTTATTATACGTGGCATTTCAATTTGTCTTTTTTTTATGTTCTTAAATTCTATTACACGGTTATCATTTAATAATTGAATATTATAAATTTTAATTTTAATTTGCATCTTAATAAAATCTGATAACATGCACGGTTATAATTTAAAATTTTATGATTTTAATAAAACCTGATAATATTCACACTTATAATATAAGATTTTAATATTATTTATTTTAATTTAAATTTGCACACTATATTTCGTTAACCACCCACTATGTTTTTAACCTCTTTTAATCGTACGTGGCATTTCAATGTCTTTTTTTTTCGTGAATTCTATCACACGATATAATTGAATATTAATAATTTTTATTTTAATTTGCATCTTAATATAGCCGGATAACATGCACGGTTATAATTTAAAATTTTAAGATTTTAATAAAATATGATAACATGCATGGTTATAATTTAAGATTTTAATATTATTTATTTTAATTTTAATTTGAAAATATTTTGAAATACTTTGGAGATTTTATCAACTTACTATAACCTAATAACATGCACACACGATTTTAATTTAATAATATAATAATATTCATTTTTATTTTAATTTACATCTCAACAAAACTTTGATAACCTGCACCGTTATAATTTAAGATTTTAATATTAATCAGTTGATTTTTATTTTGAAAATGGATTGAAATACTCTAGGAGATTTGGTCAACTTAATAAAACATGATAAATGGACGGTTATAATTTAAGATTTTAATATATTTTTTTAATTATAATTTGCATCTTAATAAAACCAGATAACATATACAGTTATAATTTCATATTTTAATTTCTTTTTTAATTAGAATATTATTTTTTTGTTAACCACCCAATTTCAGATTTTAATAATATTTATTTTAATTTTGATTTTTGTTAAACATAATGTATTTATGCCACATAACGTATTTCAATTTATTTGTTCTGCAATACTTTTTATGCTATAATATATTTTGCCGTTATACATACTTAAATCATAACATACAAAAATACATTTTAATTTTTGTCGGTCTATATTTTGATTACTAGGAGATGATTTTAATACGAGAATGATTCTTCCTATACCAAGTTTCATATGCATGAGTTATTCGATCATGAGTTATTGTATTTTTAAAGTAATTTTTTCATTCATTTTAAGAATTGATAATCTCAATTGTTTCATCACCTTAATATAATCAATTGTAACTTTTATTAATCAGTTTACTCAACTAAATATGTGATTAACGTTATTAACATTCAAATATATCTTAAATGAGTCCATAACATTACATATCAAATCACGTTACTTTATAGAAGATACTTCAATTTACTTATATGCATACTCTCATTTAAAGAATAATGATATATAGTACTGCTAATACACATCATTTATGCTTATAATTGAGTTTGTATTTGATATATTTGTGAACAACATATATTTTACTTTTTTTTGAATATAAAACGAATTTATTTTAACTATATCAATCTATTAAGATAATACGTAACTCTCTTTTGATTTGTGATTATGAAAATAATTTTGCAGCATACATTGAAAATTAATAATTAATAATCTCGAACTCAAAACTTCAAACACCACAAAAAATTGAAGATTTAAAGAGGGTTATAGGGTTAAAGAGGGTTTTAAAGAGGGTGAGTGGCCCTTATTATGTTGGGGCTCGTTAAAAAATGCCTCGCATCCACTACAAAAAATGGCAGGTTTAAAGAGGGGTTTAAAGAGGGATTTAAAGAGGGTTTAGGGTGTAAAGAGAGATTTAAAGAGGGGATGTGGCCCTCTCCAGTTCACTGCTCGCCAAGGGAACCCTCGCCTCGCCCCTCGTTAATTGGCGAGGGCTTTAAACAGTCGCAAAATGGCTAGGGTTTGGTGCTCGCTATTTGGCTAGGGATGTTTGCTCGGTGTTTTGGCGAGGGCTGGTGCTCGTGAAGTAGCGAGGGATCGAACCCTCGCGGACCTTAGCGAGGGAGAAGCCGTCGTGGAATTTGGCGAGGGATAAGCCGTCGCAAAATGGCGAGCGCCTGCGCCGTCGCAAATTTGGCGAGGGTTCGCTCTCGCGAATATCTAATATTGAAAAAAATATTATTTTCACGGGTCTGACCCGCGGACCGACCCTACCCGAGTCTGACCCGCGGGCGACCCGCGAAACCTGTAGCATTTTCGCGTGAGAGGGGGGTTTCGAACCTGTGACCTCCCTTATGAATGTTGAGTGTCTTGTCATTTGAGCAAGTAGTATTTATTGTTCCATAATTCATTTAAAATATATATATATATACAATATATATTTTTTATTCTAACTAATTGTTATATATTTACTTTATTATTATTATATTTTGTAATTATACTAATCTAAAATTATATATTTTAATTATGTAATACTTATATTTAGTTATAATAAAATTAACATATATATAAAATTATATATTTGTAAATATTAATTAATTCAAATCATTATAAACATTAATGTAAAATAATTCTATTCATATGATAAATATTCATTCTACCCCTACTTTTAAATTTTAACAAATATAGCCTAATCATCCATCATCATTAACAAATATTAGTGCCTAATCTTCCACGTCATTTCACTTATGAAACTATTACACACAAAATTGATCTCTATCTAAATTTGTCCTAATTTAATCAAAACTTCATTTCAATTAGGAAATTCATGATTTTGGTCTTGAATCTAATTAAAATAGAAATCATGAAAAAAAATATTAGTGTCTATTCATCCATCATCATTAACAAATATTAGTACCTAATTATCCACCAACATACGTCCACAAAGTCAAATAATTCAAAATAGTCAAAGTTCAAAATATATAATTCAAAGCATACACATCAAATAGAATCAACGTCTAGGTCCCTTCCCATGTCTACGGTGTGAGTTAGAATCACGTCTACGTCTACCTTGAGAGTCCTGTGGTGAGTGAGAATCATGCGGTGAGTGAGCATCATCAGGTTGATTGTCGGTGGGACGCTGCTGATCCTGCATATATTTCATTAATTGTTCCTGCAGTTGTGCTTGCACTTGTCTCTGCCACTCCTGACGCTCCGCCAACTCCTGTGCCCTCATCTAAGCTACTTTTGTAGCTACTCTCTCATCCACAGTTCTATTGAAGCGCTCCATATCAACATCACTATAAGCTCCGATGTGCGTACCAGTCTACACATCACTATAACATCACTATAAGCAATAGGGAGCAACCTCTGCATAAAAATATGACAATCATGACTCTTCATCCCAAACATCTTCAATTTTGTCCAGTCTACACATCGAGACAGATTGGACACATAGTTATCGGGAAACTTCAGCTCATCTACCCACTTACATATCATATCTCTTTGTTTCTAATCAAGTGCGTAAGACGCTTTGGGATACTTTCCTGTATGAGGGCATTTCTTGATATCGGGACGACGACAATATTCATTGAGCTCATCATGAGATTTAGCTGTGTCCTTAGTTTTCCCTTCAACATTCATCACTGTGTAGAAAAGATTGTCGAATACATTTTTCTCAATGTGCATCACATCCAAATTATGTCTGATCAACAAGGTACCCCAATAAGACAAATCCCAAAGAATACTTTTCTTCTTCCAACCACCATCCAATCCTTTATTGTGAGCATCAGCACCCTCTTCTGTTACTTTTCGACATCAAATCCAATCTATTTCTTGCAAGATAGACTCACCTGTTCGAATGGGAGGTGGGTCATCTGTGACTACTCTTCCCTTCAAGAATGCATTCTTATTCTTTCTGTATGAATGATGTCTAGGTAAAAACTCGCGGTGATTATCAAACCAAGACTGTTTTTTACTGTGGCTAAGTGTGAAAGTATCAGTATATTCACCACAATAAGGACAAGCAGTCCTTCCAGCTGTGCTCCATCCAGACAACATTGCGTATGCAGGGAAATCACTAATTGTCAAAAGAAGAACAGCTCGCATCATAAAATTCTGCTTCTTCACATCATCATACGTTTCCACACCATTTTCCCACAAATATAACAAATCATGAATCAATGGCTGTAAAAAGATATCCAATTTATCCTTTGGATTTTTTGGACCAGGAACTAGAACTGTGAGAAACATGAATTGTTCTTTCATGCACAACCATGAGGGAAGATTGTAAGGTGTCAATATCACTGGCCACGATGAGTATTTTTCCCTGATTGTCCAAACACTTGAAAACCATCAGTGCTCAAGCCTAACCTTACGTTCCGTATCTCTGAAGCAAAGTCAGGATAGGAACGATCTAGGTGTTTCCAAGCCATCGAGTCTGCAGGATGACACATAACACCAGATTCGTCGTCGGAGCAACTTGCATGCCATGAAATATCCTTAGCAGTGGCCTTGGACTGATACAATCTTTTCAGTCGAGGAATAATGGGAAAGTAGAACATCTCTTTGAAAGGAGTTCTCTTTTTCAAACGACCATCCACACCAAGTCTGCTAGGTTTATATCGTGGTAGACCACAAACCTTACAACAATCACATTCACTATCAACACCCCAATATATCATACAGTTCTGAGAACAACAATCAATTCTCTCCATGGGAAGACCCATCCCACCCATCAGTTGTTTGCTATCAGAAAATTTTCTAGGAACCATATTATCCGGAGGACAGATCTCACGTATCAAGTCAACAATTTGATTGTAACCCCTTTCAGATAGTCTATCTTCAGTTTTAATATTCAATAGACGGGCATGAAATGACAACTAAGAGTGAGATTCACAGCCGGGAAATAAGTCTTGATTCGCTGCACGCAGTATGTCAAAAAACCGAGCAGCATGCTCATTAGGGGGTTCCTCATCTTCCTCATTTCCAAAATTAAAATTGGGCCCAGAAGTTAAGTCAGTCATCATATTCTGATACGAGCTAGGTTCTTCAGTGTCGACATCAACCCCATGTGAAGTAGATGTCGACGCCGACCGATTGATTACAGTTTAAGTATGCATGTATTTTACCTATTTTGTGTATTATTTTGTGTACTATAATGTATTGTTTAGCGTATTTATATATAATTTCACACTTTCTAATTAGTTATAAGTATTTATGTTTTCTATATAAATAAGAGACATATGTATAATTCAACATGGCCATTATGTCTATTGTATATTGTTGAGGTCTTAAGTGGAGTTATACTTATCCAAATTTTATGATATTGAACACCTAAGACAATGTACTAAATACTTAAGACATGTTAGTGATCCAATTTTACAAGTTTGGATTGTATTTGTACTCAAAAGTGAAGACTCCATTTCTGTCCAATGTTTGGACTCAAAACACATTTTCGTATTTCCACAATATCTGGAGCCTCACTAATCCAATTGAACCAATTCCAGTTGTATTTGATCACTAAATCGTCGTTCTACAACTTGTCTTCAGGGCTCAAGTGTCAAAAGTTCCGGCTTCAATGGTCAAAATAACAATCAATGCAAGGGCTTCAGAATTCCGCCATCTCAGTACACATGTTGGGAAATAATTCACCATAATTCACACAAAAGTCCAATTTACACAAGACCAAAGCCATTGGTTATCCAAGAAATTCATCAAGACACAGTAAAAATATTAAAGGCGTTGGTTTTGTGCAAGCTGAGATATCTGCTTTTCAAGAGACCACCATAAATTCGAGGAGAAAAACAATCCAGTTTTACCAACTCCACTATTCTGGTCATAACTCACAATCTAGAGATCTGATTTTTGAGATCTTAGACTCCTTGGAAAGCTAATCCAACGGCCTACAGCTTTCGTTCAGAAGTCAAGATGAAATTCAGACGGCAAGGGAAATTAAATTACTGATCTTTACAGGTCACGTGAATTGGTTGCTAAAGTCTCCATGATTCACTATTTGGAGGCCTATATAAAGAGCCCTTTAGCAACCCTTGAAGGCATCCCATTTTCCTTGTAATCCTTATATCTTAGTCTAGTATCTCTCTTAGAAATATGAGTTCTTATTGTATTAGTATGAGTAGCTAAATATTTTACTAGAGTTAGGGATGAAGCTTTAGTAAAGTATTAGTAATGTTCTTGGTTATTCAATAAAGATTTTCAAGGTTTCAATCCTTTAGTCATTTGAAGAGTTTTTAAGAGAGGTTTTGATGTGTCATTACTTTGATTTGTTGTAGACTTATTGGCACAACAAATGCTTAGTTTTACATATCAACTATTGATTTTATAAACTTGTTCGAATTTCTAAAGGTACTTTTCAAAAGTATTATATGTGCTCAAAGTTATATCTTCCGATTGAAATCACTTGATTGTTAGATTTCGATTGAGTTATCAAAGATAACCAAGATCATAACTCTAGTATTTTTATCTAAAGTGGAATCCCGAAGCTCTAGTATTTTGTTACTTTATTTAAATCTCTCAACTAGATAATATCTTTTTCTTCCAAATCTCCATGTGGTTCGACACTCGATCTCCCGAGAAATTTTATTACTTGAAATCAACCTACACTTGGGTACGTAACTCTCAAGGAGCTATCAAGTTTTTGGCGCCGTTGCCGGGGAGGTTTTGCGGAGAACAAATCCATCGGTTGTGAGGTTTATCCTCACAAGTTTGTGAGTTCTTCTCTCTATCTCTCTACTGTATTATATTTATTTGTATGCATAATTGGACTCGTGATATTATAAGTGGTCGTTTAATAAGAGGTTATAACATTAATTTTAGAAATATTGCATCAAGTATGGCCGACAATGAAAGTGTTGATGGAGGTAATGTTCAAAACCAAAATGATTTTGAAAGACGCAATAATGAAAATTTGCATGTGCGTTCTATGCGTGAATTTATTGAACCCCAACGAAATTCGGTTCCATCATGCATAGTGTACCCTCAAGATGCAGATAATTTTAGGTTTAAACATGGAATGATTCAATTGCTCCCTAATTATCATGGTTTTGACTCTGAAAATCCTTACTTGCATTTAAAAGAATTTGAAGAAATTTGTGCAACATTTAATGAACCAAGGTGTACTCAAGAAGCTATTAAGCTAAAGTTATTTCCTTTTTCTCTTAAAGATAAAGCAAAAACATGGCTTAATTCTCTTAAACCAAACTCAATTACATCTTGGCAACAAATTCAAACTGAATTTTTGAAAAAATTCTTCCCGATTAATAAGACGAATGCTTTAAAAAAAGAAATCAAGAATTTTTCCCAAAAGAGTGATGAGCAATATTTTAAATGTTGGGAACGTTTTAAGGATTTATAAAATGTTTGCCCTCACCATGGTTTTGAAACTTGGAGAACCGTAAGTTTCTTCTATGAAGGTTTAAACGCTGAAACAAAACAATTTGTGGAAATGATGTGTAATGGTGAATTTTTGGATAAAAATCCTGATGATGCACTTGAGTATTTAGACCATTTAGTTGAAAAAACTCAATCTTGGTATAATGAAAATACTTCTGAAGGTTCAATTAGATCTAAGCTTGAAAATTCTAAATGAAAATATAATTTAAGTCAAAAAGACGATCTAAATGCTAGAATTGAAAGTTTAACTAAACAAGTTGAAAGTTTGCAACTAAAGAAACCTAAGGAAGTAAAATTTGTGCAAAATGATGTCATATGTGAAATTTGTGCCATTAATGGACATGTAACTAATGAATGCCCACAAATTCCTATTTTCAAAGAGATGTGTCATGAACAAGTAAATGCATTATCTAATTTTCAAAATTCATATCCATCAGCTTTTTCTGAAACATACAACCCAAATTGGAAAAATCATCCAAACTTTAAGTGGAAAAATGAAAGTTTGTTACAACCTTTTCCCACCCAGAAAAACCCCAATTCCAATTTCACCCAACATAATAAACCACATATAAAAAGCCTTGAAGAAACTTTACAAGCCTTTATGCAAGGACAAACAACCGTCAACAACCAAACGTCACAAGCCATCAATGATATTAAAAGTACATTATCTACTTTGACTAATTCCTTAAGAACAGTTGAGAAAGGAAAGTTTCCTGCTCAACCTCAACAAAATCCTGCTGGGCAATGTCAAAGTTCCTCTAATGCACCAGAAAATGTTAATTTTGTCACCACTTTACAAAGTGGAAAACTAATTGACAAAACAATCAACCTTAAGAAACAGGAAGTTGAGTCAACCCAGACCCCGAATAATGAAGATAAAAATAAAGGAGAAGATGAAAATAAGAATTTAAACCCTATTAAGAAATCATCCACTGCTCCTTTTCCTCAAAGATTACACCCAATTAAGAAATTGGACCAAAACTCTGAAATATTTGAGGTTTTGAAACAAGTAAAAGTTAACAGTCCACTACTAGATGCAATAAAGCAAGTTCCATCTTATGCCAAATTTTTGAAAGATTTGTGTACTGTAAAGAGAAAACTACATGTTGAAAATAAGGCATTTTTAACAGAGAGTGTAAGTTCAATTTTTCAACAAGAAACCCCTCCTAAATACAAAGATCCTGGTTGTCCAACAATATCTTGTATTATTGGGAATACAAAAGTAGAACATGCACTTCTTGATCTTGGTGCGAGTGTTAACCTTTTACCTTTTTCTGTGTATAAACAACTGGATTTGGGAGAATTAAGGAAAACTACTGTCACACTACAATTGGCTGATCGTTCTATAAAAATTCCAAGAGGTATAGTAGAGGATGTGTTAGTGCAAATTGATAAATTCTATTTTCAGGTAGATTTTATTGTTTTAGACACATGCCCAGTCTCAAATCCATCACCTCAACATCCAATCATTTTAGGAAGACCATTTCTTGCAACTTCTAATGCTTTAATAAACTGCAGAAATGGTGTTTTAAATCTTTCTTTTGGAAATATGACTTTGGAGTTAAATGTTTTTAACATTTCTAAGCAACCACAAAGTAATGATGAGGCTAACGAAATTGATGTAATTGAGATATGTACTCTTGAACAATTGATAACCTCATTTTCTGATCCATTAGAAAATTTGATAAATGATTGTGTCAATGATAACAGTTCGGAGTTTGATTCCATTCCTATGATTTCACAAGTTTCAAAGCTTAATGAATGGAAACCCAAATTTGAACAATTATCAAAGTCCGAAAAGGCTCCAACCCCGTCAAGCGAGCAACCACCAGTTTTAGAGTTGAAGCCTTTACCATCAAATTTGAAATATGCTTTTTTGGGTGCTAATGATACTTATCCGGTAATAATATCCTCTAAGTTAAGTTATGATCAAGAGCATAAATTATTAGAGGTATTAAAGATTCACAAGCATGCGATAGGGTGGTCTATATCAGATATAAAAGGAATTAGCCCATTAATTTGCAGTCATAATATTTATTTAGAGGAAAATGCTAAACCCTCTAGGCAGATGCAACGAAGACTTAACCCTAATATGAAAGAAGTGGTGAGAAATGAAGTGATTAAGCTATTAGACAATGATATTATCTATCCTATCTCTGATAGTAAATGGGTAAGTCCTACTCAAGTTGTGCCTAAGAAATCTGGAGTAACTGTAGTAAAAAATGATAAAAATAAATTGATTCCAACTAGGACTGTTACTGGTTGGCGTGTATGTATTGACTACAGAAAACTAAATTTAATGACAAGAAAAGATCATTTTCCTTTACCTTTTATGGACCAAATTTTGGAAAGAATTGCTGGGCATGAATTTTATTGCTTCTTAGATGGATATTCAGGGTATAATCAAATTGCAATTGCGCTAGAAGATCAGGAAAAAACAACATTTACATGTCCTTTTGGAACGTTTGCGTATCGTAGAATGCCATTTGGATTATGTAATGCTCCAGCAACATTCCAAAGATGTATGGTAAGTATTTTCAGTGACATGGTTGAACGTTTTCTTGAAGTTTTCATGGACGATTTCTCTGTCTTTGGAAATTCTTTTGATGATTGCTTAATAAACTTGGCTAAAGTTTTAGCTAGATGTGAGGAGAAAAATCTTGTTCTTAACTGGGAAAAATGTCATTTCATGGTAACTGAAGGAATTGTGTTAGGCCACATTGTTTCATCAAAAGGATTAGAAGTTGACAGGTCCAAAATTGATCTAATAGCCAACCTACCAACACCAAAATCAGTTAAAGATATTAGATCATTTCTAGGACATGCAGGTTTTTATAGAAGGTTCATAAAAAGTTTTAGCACAATTTCAAGACCATTATGCAACCTTTTATTAAAAGATATAATATTCGAGTGGAATGACTCTTGTGAAAAGGCTTTTGTAACACTCAAAGAAATGCTCACTTCTACACCTATTATGCAACCTCCTGATTGGACTCTACCTTTTGAAATTATGTGTGATGCTAGTGATTATGCTGTTGGAGCCGTGTTAGGACAGAGAAAAGATAAGAAACCTTATGTGATATATTATGCAAGTAAAACTCTTAACAGTGCTCAAATGAATTATTCCACTACTGAAAAAGAATTACTTGCTGTAGTATTTGCACTAG
>JAPKLY010000195.1:721980-754248 GCA_026898435.1 Prunella vulgaris
AAAAGGAAAAGGAGAAGGACCACGCGCACCCTTCTCGTCCCAACTCACTCCAACAACATTTTAATACCCTTCCCCATACTAATTCCCTCCCCACCCCACCCCCAAATAAACTCACGCCACCAGCCACTCAGTTACCTTCCCCCCACCCTTCACCCTTCACCCTCCACCCCTAATTCCATTCAAACAAATTTTAATTTTCTGCAAATAATTTTATTTATTTTTTAAAGTTTTTTTAAATATTTTTTAATTATTTAGTAGATTAAAATATACATTTAATATTATATTACAAATAAAAAAATAAATACATATATATATATAGTAACACACATTTAATTTTACAGTAACACACATTTGCTCTTATAGTAACATACATTTGTCTCCCATTTTCTGTTAATATATGGGCAAATGTGTATTACTATAAGGACAAAATATGTTTTTATGAGAATAAATATGTTTTTTTTAATTTATTCATCATCCATTTAAATCTAGTTATATTGTTTCATGTAATACGTATGTTATTATATGAAAAAATAATTACTTCTATAAAAATAAATAAATATTTGTCAATAGTCAATATTTGTTTTTATACGAACACACATTTTGCTCTTGCATTATGTGAAAAATTATTTATTCTATAAAAATAATTAAATATATGTAAAATAATATTACTTTATAAGATAGTAACACACATTTGTTCTAATAGTAACACACATTTGTCTATCAATTTGTGTTACTATATGGGCAAATGTGTGTTACTATATGAGCAAAATATATTTTTATGATAATAAATATGTGTTTCTTAATTTATTAATCATCCCTTTAAATTTAGGTATATTATTTCATGTAATACATATGTTATTATATTGAAAAATAATTATTTCTATAAAAATAAATAATATTTATGAATAATCAATATTTATTCTTAAAGTAACACACAATTTGCTCTAGCATTATGTGAAAATTTATTTATTCTATAAAAATAAATAAATATATGTAAAATAACATTATTTTATAAGATAGTAACACACATTTGTTCTAATAGTAACACACATTTGTCTCCCAATTTGTGTTACTATATGGGCAAATGTGTGTTACTATATGAGCAAAATATATTTTTATGAAAATAAATATGTGTTTCTTAATTTATTAATCATCCCTTTAAAATTAGGTATATTATTTAATGTAATACATATGTTATTATATTGAAAAAATAATTATTTCTATAAAAATAAATAAATATTTGTGAATAATCAATATTTATTCTTAAAGTTAACACACATTTTGCTCTAGCATTATGTGAAAATTTATTTATTCTATAAAAATAAATAAATATATGTAAAGTAACAAAATTTATAAGATAGTAACACACATTTGCTTTAATAGTAACATATATTATATTACTGTATGGGCAAATGTGTATTACTATATGGATAAATATGTGTTACTATACTAACATAAATTGAGAGCAAGGTTTAGATTTATTATATATATTAATTAATTAATTTTTAAATTTACAATAATTAAAAATAATAATAAATCAAATCTTTTGAATATTGGGCTTGGGTTTGGGCCTGGTTGTGTGTGTGGGGTGTGGGGGGAGGGAACTAACGTACATAATAGCAGTGTTTTCGTAACCGGACCGGTGACCAAACCGGACAGGGCACCGGTTCACGGTTCAACCGGTCCAACCGGTTGGATCGGCGGTTCAACTGTTAAAATAATTTATACCTATTTTTTTATATATTTTCTATGTTAAATAAGATAAATATCCACTTATAAAATTAAATCAATACAACAGAATCATAAAATAACAACACAAAGTACAAAACAAACAAAATAACTCAATCAAAGTAGGTTTTCTTTAATTTCTTTTTAATACTTCACTCTTAAGATTTTTTTTTTTTTTGTGAAAAATAAGTTTTTTGCTTTTGATTTGATTAGGATTAAGAATACAAATAAAAATAAGTAAACAAAATAAATATTAATATTTTTTTTAAAATAACCGGTTCAATCGGTTTTGAGCGATTCTGACCGATTTTGAGCGGGTTTGACCGATTTTGATCGGTTCAACCGTAAAAATAGTTTTTTGGGTGTAACCGGATCGGTTCAGTGACCGGTTCCCGGTTCGGTCCGGTTCTGAAAACAGTGCATAATAGTACTACCTATACCTCAGTGTGTTGCGTGCGTGTGTGGAACTGCGGCTGGGGGGCGCGTGAGTTAATTTTTATTTTTAGTTATTTCTACGGTAGAAATTTCTATGTAAGTTTTTACCATGTACTTTTTATTTTAACTACTAAGTGTTATATATTTCTTTTATTATTATTATATTATGTAATTATACTAATCTAAAATTATATAATTTAATTATGTAATACTTTGTATATTTAGTTTTAATAAAATTATCATATAAATGTAATTATATATTTCTAAATATTAATTAAAATTATTATAAACATTAATGTAAAATAATTCAATTAATATGATAAATATTCATTCTACCCCTACCTTTAAATTTTAATAATGAAACTTCATTTCACTTATGAAACTATTACACACAAAATTCATTTGTATCTAAATATACTAATTTAATCCAAACTCCACATCGTATGTGAAGTATAATATCTCAATAGATGATTATTTAGAATTATCAATATCTCCTCTAAAACCCAAATTACCCTTGAGTTTCGACCCCTCCAAATAATTTGGCAAAACTATTCAAGTAAAAGAAAGATATAACGTACATTCATGGTTTTGTTCTTTAATCTAATTAAAATAGAAATCATGAAAATAAATATTGGTGCCTAATCATCCACCATCATTAATAAATATTAGAGCTTAATCATCCGAATAATTCAAAATATAGTATAAAATATACACAAAGTCAAATAATTCAAAATAGACAAATTAAAAAATGTACTCCCTCCGTCCCACTATAAGTTGCTCATGTTACCATTTTCGTCTGTCCTACTATATGTTGCTCATTGTTTTTTTTACCTTTTTTGGAAACTACTATTCACTTTTTTATTATTATTTTCACTACTTCTTACACTATTTTCATTACTTTTTCACTTTTCTCCATCACATCACTTATACTTTTTCATTTTTTCTATCACATCACTTATACTTTTTTACTTTTACCTTGATTCGTGTGCCCAAAAGCAACGAGCAACTTATAGCGGGACGGAGGGAGTAATTCAAAACACACATCAAATAGCATCAACGTCTCGGTCCCTTCCCACGTCTACGGGAGTCATGCTGTGAGTGAGAATCATGTGATGCTCTACGTCTACCTTGAGAATCCTGTGGTGAGTGAGCATCATCGTGTCGGTCATCTTCGGGGCGCTGTAGTTGACGATCCAGTATAAATTTCAGCATTTGTTCCTGCAATTGTTGTTGCATTTGTCTCTGCCACTCCTCACGTGCCGCCATTTCCTTTGCCCTTATCTCAGCCACTTTCTCAGCTACTTTATCCTCCACAGTCTTAGCCACCCTTACAAGATTGTTTTATGTAATGTATAATGTACAAGATTTATATAAATTAAAATAATGTAATGTATAATGAAAAATCTTACCAGTGTCTGAGCTATATGGCCATAAGTATAATCCTCTCCCCCAAGATAGTGGTAGTGCTCCACTATTTCCCACTCAGTAGTTGGTCGTCTCGTTCTCGTCTCCTATGTACTTTTGAAAAGATTATAACTAAAACATGACATGATCATTTTGCTAATATAATTATTTTAAATAAATTTACTTACAATATCCAAAGCAACTTGGCTACTCCATGGGAATCACCCTTATGGCGAGAGACGCCAGTACCTGGGCCTCCCGGCTCCGACAGGCGATTCTTCTGATATTGTTCAGCCCTTGCTTTCACATCTTCCCTCTCCCAATACTGGAGCAATGCCTTCCAAAGTCTTGAATCCCATGATGGCTTTTTTTGTTTTAATTTTGCAAATTGCGAGCCAATCATTGCTACGTACTCCTGGGTATTTGCAATAATAAACCTGAGAAGCTTGACTTGCTAATACAAAAGGATCGTAACGCCCATATCTTCCCTCCTGTTTACATCTACAAGATTGTAATTAGGATGAACTCTTGTTCCACTTGGCACAGATGGACAAACCACTCACACTTAAAAAGAACCACTTTTGACTCTAGAAGCCCAGCGTATTCCAATTGCACTACTTCATTGAGTATCCCGTAGAAATCATTCTCATCAGAATCGTAGTTTTTTCCTTAAACATTCTTAAACTACTCTAGGAATAAACTATAAGGTGGAAAACACAAATGATCACTATAGATATGATTGAGATTGACTAGCTAAATATATGGTGATGAGTAGAATACTCACTCAATGTATGGTTGCACCTCCTTGCAATTCATTAACACATACGTGTGAGCCATTTTCTTCTCCTCATCTAAAATTGATCGTCTGTTCATTCTTCCAAGTGGTCGTCCAGGAGGTATAAATATTGACAGATTGTTCTCCGTAGTTTGGGGTACATCTCCACGACCATCATAATTACGAGGCACATTGTGCTACATCGTAAAAATATGATCCTCAAAGTAGTGTGAACAAAACATCGAAGCCTCTTTTGTTAAGTAAGCATTTACAATCGAAGCCTCGTCATGAGCTTTATTACCCACACTAAGCTTCAAGTTGTGAAGATACCTAATTAAATGTATGTGAGTATATTAGTTCGTATTAACAGAATTGAGCGAGTTTAAATAATGTATTACCTCTCAAATGGGTACATCCATCTATATTGTACAGGACCAGCAACTCTTGCTTCGTATGCTCCATCGAATTAAAGAAGTTGGGGGAAAATATACGTTCCAACTTACACAAGATTAGTGGAATATCTACTTCCAATCGAGTCATGTTCTCAACTGTAATGGTCGTGAAGTTAACTCCTTGAAGAATAAACTTATTTCAGTGATAGCCTTCCACACGTTCGTTAGTAAGATTTCACGAAAAGCAATAGGGAGCAACCTCTGCATAAACCAACAATTCATCAACCCCAACTCCGTCCATATATAATCATATCTAAATAAAATATTCTTAGATCGAACGTCGATCATCTAACATATGATATGCATTGTTGATCTGACGAACTAATACGTCGGTTTCAGAAATAATCCCCAAGGTTTGCCAGGTCACCAGAGCTAGAGCTCGCCCGTCTGTGGGTACACCAGAGCTCGCCCGATACCCTGGAATCTGGTCAAGGCTCGGGAGCTCGCCCGACCTACCGGAGCTCACTGGGAGCTCGCCCATGGGCTCACTCGTTAGTCAATAGGATCCTGATGGCGCGCTCTTTTTCCCTCCGTCCGGTTTGTCCACAAGGGTGGTTTACAGCGAGGTTTTTAATGAGGCCCATCTAGTCTAAGGCATAGTAGTAGGACGAGGCGCGGTAAGGGAAGCGGTGTGAGAGATCAAGACGAGGGTAAGGAACTCTCGTCAACACCGGAAGCCACATAGGCTCGTAAGGTGCCGTCTCACACTCGCACACCTATAAATAAGACCTCTCTTGTACTATTCACACAATTCTCACAATTCTGAAAATCAATACAATTCCTATTACAATATCTCTCTCTCTCAGCTCTCTTCTCTCCCTCCCCAAGAACACAAAATCATAAGATTATTGTTTGGTAGAATTAATTCGTAGAAAAGTCACATAACAAACACAATCAGTAAATTCTATCAACAATTTGGCGCTAGAAGGAGGGAGCACGAACCTGAAAAAATTAAAAATTCAAGAACAAAAAGTTAGGGTTTGGTTGAAGGTTTGAAGATTTGAAGGTGTTCTTGATAAAACTCAAGAACACTTGAAGATACACACACACCCTCATCCCTTGAACGAAGAACCCAGATTTCCAGACAAAAACCCGAGTCTTCGGATTTCACGAAATCGGTCCGGAACAAGCTTTCAAATGCGTGCGTGCACATAAATAAACTGAATTTCGGACAATTCGTCACACGCGAGGCTAGACAAAAACTTGCACAGCTCCGCCTAAGCTGGACGACAACCACTCCGGCGACCTCCACCACTCCGGCGACCTCCCTCCACTTCGACGCCCTTCAGCAAGTTATCCCCTCCGAAACCTAAAAATGGCTAACACTCGAGCCGCCAAGGGACAGGCCTCCGCAGCTGCGGGAAGGTCTAAAGGGGGCGACCAAAACCAGGCCGAGGTGGAGACCTCACGCCAGGTGGTGGAGACATCACAACCACCTCCCCAGAAGAGCACCGCAGCTCCGTGACCTCCGCGAATTGCGGTGACCCAGGAAGACTTGGTCCCCGCTCTGAGGGACCTGGTCAGCAATCCTGACGAGCTCCAACACACCATCGCGACCCTACAAAGGTTGCAGCAGCGACAGCAGGACGAGCTCGCCCTAGTACCGATACGAGCTCTAGCCGCTGAAACCAGGGAGCAGACCAGGCCCACCCAGGGCACCCAAACCAGGGGGGACTACAGCGTACTCCCCACCGAGCAGGAGGCGAGCTCGGCATAAGCTCGCCAGCGCAGGGAGAGGACCGGCAAGGCCAAAATGGGGGAGGAGGGTCCCGCTCCTTACACTGGAAGGGAGTCGGCTACACCGGGGCATCTGGCACCCACCAATCTCAAAGGAGGGAAGTCCTCCATGGCCGCCTGGGCCCGAGGTACGAAGAAAATGAGCATACGGCAGTCCCAGCTGCGTCCCATGGGGACTCCGACCAGCAGCCACGCAGGTCAGCCCACGAAAGGATGAGGAGGCCCGCCATTGACCGGTTAGGCCCCCACGGCGGACGCCAGTTCCAACCCGCCAATGAGAGGTCACCCCAGAGTGAGGCACCTCGGGGACGTGCGTCCGCGAGACGCACGACCTTTGAGCACCCTCCGCCGGAGGTGACCCGAGATGACGAGCTGACCTCACTGAAAAAGGCCGTTGAAATGCTACAAGCACAAGTAGCAGCCATGTCTGGCGGACCTGACGCCACGACTCTCCCCACCTCTCCATTGGCACCTGCCATCCTCCGCGCACCGGTCCAGAAGAAAATTCAATTCCCAGTGATGTCCGCATACGAGGGCGAATCGGACCCAAAAGTCCACCTGGCCAAGTACACGAATTTCATGATTTCGGTCAGTGCCACCGACCCCACCCAGTGCCGGAACTTCCCGCTGACCCTAGGGGACCGAGCTCACCACTGGTTCTCTTCACTCGCCCCGGGGTCAATCTGCTCATATGGCCAACTCTCGCGGGAGTTCCTGGCCCACTTCTCTGGGTTCGGGTCCTACCTCACCCAGAAGCACCGGCTCACCAACATCCATCAAGGCGAGAGCAAAACTGACCAGCAGTACCTGGAAAGGTTCGACAAGATTCTACTGGAAGGCGAGCCGGTAAGCAAAGATATCAAGGTCGTCGCAGCAATGGCCGAACTCAGGAGGGGCACCGACCTCTGGAAGGAAATGCACCTTGCATGTCCCAACACTTATAGCGAATTCCGCCACAAGGCGGGGGTGTTTGTGGCTATGCAGGAGCCACTACTGAAAGAAGTTGGTGCCCACGAGGAAAGGAAGCCCTACGGGAAGAAGTCCGGGGGCGCCTACAAAGCTCCCCGGAACTTAAAGGCCTTTGGCGAGGGAGACGAGCTCAAAGAAAAGCTCAACCAGGTCCTCACTGTCTCCGTCGACCATGTCTTCACTGCCGTCCAGGGCAAGGCCATGCTGGAGGAGCCAAGGCGGATCCGCCAGGACCGCACGAAGCTCAACCCCAACAAATTATGTGCCTACCATCAGGCCATCGGCCACTTCACCAGCGAGTGTCGAGACCTCCTCAAGCAACTCTGGAAATTTTACGAGGAGGGGAAATTGGCCGAGTTCGTGAAGAAGGCCCCAGCTAAGAGACCGAGGTTCGAGAGGAGGGCTACCTCTGATGACGAGGAGGAGGAAACAGACCAACCTGGTCCCCATCACAGACGGAGGGCACCTCCCCAACCTCAGCAAAACATGGACCCGACTCGGGAACTCTTGGTTCTTGAGGAGGAGATCGGAGCTGCAGGAGGTCTCCGGGATGGGGGATCCTCCATATCCAGGAGAAAGAGGAAGGCCGAAATTTGGGCCATAAATCAAGTCCAGGAAGGCAGCTCCGGCCCCAGGTCCGTCTCACAGCTCGCTGACGAGCTGACATTCTCCTCAGCGGACCTGGAGGGGGTACTGATGCCCCAAAACGACTCGTTGGTGATAACCGCCGACATCATGAACGTCCGAGTTCACAGGCTACTTGTGGACACCGGCGCATTCACCAACATTCTCTTCAAATCCACCTTGGATGCCTTAGGTGATTTTGAGTCGTACCTGGAACCTAGCAATGCTAGGATAGTGGGGTTCGGAGAAGCTGTAACCGTCCCCCTAAGTAGTGTTAGGTTGAGCGTCCAACTTGTATCGGCTGAGGACCCCGAAAGGAGACTGACTAGGCTCATAGATTTCTTAGTTGTCGACCAGCAGTCCTCCTACAACGGGTTCCTTGGCCGCCCTTTTATTAATGAATTCAAAGCGGCGTGTTCGACCTACTACTACTGTTTAAAATTCCCAACTCCAAAAGGTGCCGGAACTATAAAAGGTGACCAGAAAAAGGCCCGAGAGTGTTTACTCCAAATCAAAGATGGCCGGGTCAAGAAGTCTGTTACACAAGTCCACATCCTCGAAGAGGACGTACAGATCCCTGCAGACGAGCCAAACATTCTAGGCATCATCTCAGTCGAAACTGAGATGATGGAGGTAGGCGATTTGTCAGAAATCAACCAAGGCATTGGACCTGTGCAAGACACACAACCGACACCAATAGAGGACTTGGGAGAAACCCAAGTGTTGAGACCTGCGCAGGGGTCGGTACCTGCGCAGGGACAGCAACCTACTCCCATGGTGGTAGCTGATGAGGCCCAAGGTGGGGGACCTGCGGGAGGTCAAGAACCAACACCAATGGACGTTGACCCAACTCCCCAAGTCACCACACCGTCCCAAGCTGACAAACCACCGGAGATGTTCACAACCGATGAGCTCGCCCAAGATGAAAGCCAACCTGATGACCTCGAACCGCGCATAGGCCACGAGCCTGCGCAGATGTCACAAGGGGAGTGGGACGAGTTCATCAGTGACCCGAGATGGAAAAGTCAGAAGAGAAAGGCAACCCCCATGGAGGAGTTGACGGCACTCCCGGTGGACCCGGAAAGGGAATTAGAACTTTTCATCGGTTCTGAGTTACCTGAACCGTACCGGTCGAGGATGGAGCTGTTCTTAAAAACCAACCTGGACGTGTTTGCCTGGTCCCACGAAGACATGACGGGGATTCCGTTGGAACATGCTTGCCACAGACATAACATAGATCCGACGAGGAGACCCGTACGCCAAAAGCGAAGAAAGTATGGACCAGACAAGTACGCAGCTCTAACAGTTGAGGTGGAGAAGTTGTTAGACAACAAGCTCATCAAGGAGGCTTTGTGTCCGCAGTGGGTCGCGAACCCCGTCCTGGTGAAGAAACACAATGGGACGTGGAGACTCTGCATTGACTTCACGGACCTGAACAAAGCATGCCCGAAGGACAACTTCCCACTACCTCACATTGACCAGTTGGTGGACAGCACCGCAGGCCATGAGATGATGACATTCATGGACGCTTCTGCGGGCTATCACCAAATAGCTCTACACCCAGATGACCAGGAACACACGGCGTTCTACACCAACAAGAACATGTATTGCTGGGAAAGGATGTCGTTCGGACTCATCAACGCCGGAGCCACCTACCAAAGATTGGTGAACAAAATGTTTGACCAACACATCGGCGAATCCATGGAGGTGTACGTGGACGACATAGTTGTCAAGAGTTTAAGAAAGGAGGACCACCTGGACCACCTGAAACAGACCTTCGACATACTACGCCACTACAACATGAAGTTGAACCCCAAGAAGTCCAGCTTCGGCGTACACTCTGGGAAGTTCCTGGGGTACCTAATTAGCCAGCGGGGGATTGAGGTCAACCCAACACAGGTCCAATGCATAATTGAGATGGGGATACCCGACTCCATCCAAAAAATTCAAAGACTAACCGGGTGCATGGCAGCCCTGAACAGATTCATCTCCAGGTCCGGCGACAGAAATCATCCATTTTTCGAGGCAATTAAAGCAAACACACGGAGGTACAAAGAGGCGGCCAAGGCCAACAAGCTCCACCTCAAGAACCACTTCGTCTGGACAAATGAATACCAACGAGCCTTTGAAGATATCAAAACATACCTGGCAGATACACAGGTTCTGTCGAAGCTAATACCTGGAGAGAAGCTGTATCTATACCTAGCCGCGTCGGAGGTGGCCATCAGCTCTGTCCTGGTCCGAGAAGAGGCGAAAACACACCTCCCAGTGTACTACGTGAGCCAAGTCTTACATTAAGCTGAGTTGCGATACACCCCAACAGAGAAGCTGGCTTATGCACTGGTGATGAGTGTTAGAAAATTGAGGCCTTACTTCTTTGACCATCCAGTAAAGGTGCTGACAACGTTCCCACTACGTTAAATACTACAGCGCCCAGACACTGTTGGACGCCTGCTGAAATGGTCACTGGAGATCAGCCAATACGGTATAACCTACGCACCCCAAACAACGATCAAGGGACAAGCACTGACCGACTTCATCGTCGAGCTAACATTCCCACAAGATCCGACGAGGGGGCGTATAGCTCCGTGGCATCTCTACGTGGACGGATCATCAACTAGCATGGCAGCAGGTGCCGGTGTGGTCCTGATCAGCCCAGACAGACAAGTCTTCACCTCCGCAATTCGGTTCGACTTTCGAGCAACCAACAATGAAGCGGAGTATGAAGCGTTGATAGCAGGACTTAGGTTATCATTAGCTGTGGAGGCAACCAATCTTCAAGTTTTCGGAGATTCCCAACTAATAATATCCCAAGTCCGGGGGGAAATTGAAGCAAAAGACCAGCAGATGATAATCTACCAAAAGATAGCCGCACATTTGATCTCGATGTTTACACAAGTTTACATCAATCAGATACCGCAGCTAGAGAACACACAAGCAGATGCTCTAGCCCGGCTAGCTACTAGCAACGGCGAAGCTGAATTCACGGAGGTTGTGATCACCACACTGAAAAACCCCTCGACGTCCGATTACAAGATAAATCAGACCTCGAGTGGGGGGCAAGAGGATAGTGAAGATGGTGAAGATTGGTGCACTCCAATCCGAAAATACTTAGCAGACGGAACAACCCCCGTAGACACCTGGGAAGCTAGCCGGTTAGTGAAGCAAGCTGCCAGTTATACGCTGCTGGATGGCCAGCTCTATAAACGTGGATTCTCTCTACCCCTACTCAAATGCCTAACTAAGAAGCAGGGGTCCGAAGTGTTAGAAGAAATTCACGAGGGAATTTGTGGGAGTCACGCTGGGGGGCAAGCATTGACATATAAGACGATCAGACAGGGCTACTACTGGCCCACTCTTCGCAAGGATGCCGTCAGCTTCGCTCGAAGGTGCCGAAAGTGCCAACTTTTCGCACCTAACATCCACTCCCCAGCCAACCAGCTTAAGTCGGTTTTCAGCCCATGGCCTTTCGCGAAATGGGGTATCGACTTGATCGGCCCATTTCCACTTGGTAGAGGCGGTTTAAAGTTCGTTGTTGTAGCAGTAGACTACTACACTAAGTGGGCTGAGGCCGAAGCTCTCACAACCATAACCCAAGAAAGGATGATCGGTTTCATTTGGAAAAACCTGATCTGTAGGTTTGGACTCCCGCAGTCGGTCATCACTGATAATGGAAGGCAGTTCGACGGACAGAAGTTGAGGGACTTCTGCAGTTCGTGGAACATCAAGAAGCACTATTCAACTCCATATCACCCCCAGTCGAACGGCCAAGTCGAGGCGGTAAATAAAATCCTGAAACACATATTGAAGCTCCGCCTCGAAGAAAAGAAGGGGAGCTGGGCAGACGAACTCCCGGAGGTCCTATGGTCCTATAGAACCTCCTATAGGGCCAGCACCGGGGAGACCCCGTTTGCCCTAGCCTTCGGGACTGAAGCCGTGGTCCCGGTAGAAGTCCAGAACAAGACTTGGAAGGTGGTGGGGTATGATGAAGAAAAAAATGATGAAGCCTTGGCAGTAGAAAAAGATCTGATCGAAGAGACCAGAGCTTCATCAGAAATGAAAAACGCCACCTACAAGCGTAGAGCGGAAAAATATTACAACTCTCAGGTCCGAGACCGAAAGTTCAAGGTCGGAGACCTGGTGTTGAAAAAGAAATTGATGGCCCCACCAGGTGTATTTGGTTCAAATTGGGAAGGACCATTCCTAGTCACTGCAGCCTGGCCGAACGGTACCTATGATCTAGAAGACGCAGAAGGCAAATCTTCGTCATACACCTGGAGCTCGGCACATCTAAAAAAGTTCTACCAATAGACTAGAATTCTGTAATAGACTAGTCGAAGGTTGGCATCAGAAATGTAGATGGCAACCGATGTAAATTACGTTGCTGAAAAAATTCAGAAAAATTCCCAAGTGTTTGGACCTGCGCAGCTCCCCAACCAGGCGAGCTGCACTTGGTCGCCCACTACCCCTGGTAGCTCGCCAAACCTAGCTCGCCCACCTGCTAAAAAAAAAAAAAAAAAAATTTGCAATGAACAAGGGCCAAGGTCCCAAATGTTGTAATTAAATAGCTCGAAGGCAAAGGCCAAAGTGCCCAAGGTCGCGAAGGTACCCTTCTTAAAGGGTTGCTAAGCACCTACTGCCACAAGTTAGAAAAATTCGCGAAAAAGACAGAAACGTCTAAGGCAAGGTTCATGAAACCCAATGGCCCAACGTGAATCAATCGAAGTGCAGTTCGCCGCCCTAAGTGGCCTAAGACGAACGATTCACGGCCCTAAGTGGCATAAGACGAAGAATACGCACTCCCAAAATAGAGGTACAATTCGTAGTCGAAAGTGACGTAAAACGAACGATTTGCTTCTCAAAGTAGAATAAGACGAACAATTACGTACCAGGAAAATAAACAAGAACGAGCTATTTTAAGAAATTATAACGTAAAAGCGCAAAAACATAAATGAAAAAAGTTGGACAAAAAATGCTCGACTTATATTCAAAAGGATACTTAAGAGATTTTCAAGCCAAAAATATACTTGAAAAAATCCTAAGTATGAGTAGTGGTGCTGGCCACAAAGGCCGACCAGCTAGCCGTCTTTGAATTACAAAAAGCTCCTTCTGGGCGAGCTGCACGTGCCCGGCGAGCTAAATCTACTTGGACAAAAAGTAAAGAATACAAAAATGGAGCTCCTTCTGGGCGAGCTCCGCAACCCGGCGACCTACTACAACTAGGAAAATGTAAACTAAGCTAAGAAAGCAGTAATAAAGGGAGCCTAAGACTCGGGGGTGACCTGGCGAATGGGCATGGCGAGCTCGGCATCAGGAGTGATATTCCCGGAGAGTCCGCTTGTGCCGAGCTTGCTAATGGTTATCATTGCGTCCCCGCAGACCTCCTGCATCTGCTCCATCGTCGGCGGGGCCTCACCTCCAGCATCCCCCTCCGCACCCTCAGTCTCTTGGGCGAGGTCGGCAGTCAAGACCTGCTTCGTCTGGATAATGTTGAATTTCAGACGAGCAGTGTCGAGATTGATCCCATAGCCCGCGAGGTCACAATGTTCAATTCTGTGCCGGGGGGATCGAGGACTTCTCCAGGCAGTCCTCAAACTCGCTGACGAGGGCTTCCCACTCGCTGTCATTGTTAATCCGCGCCCATTGGAAGGAGCGGATTACCTCAGCAAAACAGAGCACGAAGCCCTTGTCAGTGGCCACCACCTCGGCGAGCTCAAGTGCCTCGGGCGTTATGGCAGTGTCGGAACGGCCCCTGAGCTCGGCGATCTCCAGGGTCTGAGTGGCAACCTCCTCCCGCAACTTGCGGCACTCCTCAGAATTCCCCCGGCTCTGATCCCGGAGGAGCCCTACCTCAACCCGGGTCAAGGCGAGCTCATCCTCCCGAGCAGCGAGCGTCTAGGTCGGCCTGGAGTTTTTCTGCTTTCTTAATTGCAAGCCGCTCCGCCTCCAGCGAGGCCTTCGCTTTTGACTCCGCCCTAGCGAGCTCCTCAAGCGCCTTCTTCCGCTCGTCGCCCACCTTAGTGAGCGCTTTATTCGTATCGTGGCGAGCTCTATCTGAGGCGGCGATATCATCGCTGACGAGCTGAGCCACCGCCATCGCTGCGCAGGCGTAGTGCATCGCCAGCCTCGCCCTGTCAGCAGGCCTCTGCCTTTCGATCATCCCGAGCTCCGAGGCGGAGAGATATTTGGGGGCCTCGATAAAAACCCGGCGAGCTGCCCCATCCGGAAGGTCCCTCGATGAATTCAGGGCCCGGCACCGCTCGGCGACATGGAGAGGCTCAGGTCACTGCGGGAACTCGGCGGGAGTGTACCTGCACATACTCAGATCAGTTAGAAAAAACCAAGGAGATTGCCAAGGCTTCCAACTCAAAAGAGGTCGCCCACTTACCCAAACCTATCGGGGTTGAGCCCGAGCAGGGTATCGTCCCGAATAGGGACCCCATAGGGAGGCGGCGAGGGCGCACTCTGAGGAGTTGGAGACGCTGGAGAAGGTCGAACAGCAAGAGCTCGCCCGGACCCCGTTTGGCTTGATCCAGAGCTGCCCTCAGCCCTGGCTTGCTTGGCGAGATGAGTCTCCTCCTCACTCGCTCGCGAGCCATCTCCCCAGTGGAGAGCTCGCTTCGTCTGATGGGGCGGGGGCGGTTGGGCACCCCGTTCAGAACCTGAGCCTCGGCCCGCCTCTTTTTTGGCTCCGGCGACCTTCTCCTTTGTTGGGGGAGGTACCGAGGTCTTCTGAGAGCTAGAGCCCCCAACCTTCTCAGCGGCTTTGGCGAGCTCTAGTTTCTTGGTAGCGTCCAAGACCGCCCCCGAAGGGATGCCTTCCCTCCCTGGATGAGGCTTGCCCATCTTCAGCTGCCGAGCTAGGAAGTGATAAGCTTCGGGAACCTCAACGGGCGGGAGCTCGTCAATAGGACCTGCACCTGTAAAACAAACAACCAAGTCAGTTCGGTGACCTCGACATACAAGACAGCGAGCTCTGGAAGCTCGATAATGGAAAGGTGCAAAACCTTGAGCGGCGAGGTGGTGTGGCGAGGTGATTAGACCGGCGAGCCGGCGGCAGTGATGTTGACACAGATGTTTGATCTCACGGTCCTTTTTCTCCCGCAAGCAACACACCGTCCGCACAAACTTGAAACCTATCGAAACTGCCGGTCTCCCACGGCTTGACTTGTGGCATTTCAAACCTGTAAAAAGATAGATTAGATCAGTAATCTAATCCGACGCACACACACTAAGGTACGCCACCTACAGCTCGCCTCCCCGCAGGTCTCGGGGGTAGGAATGCGCCCTCCGCGGCCATTGGAAGCTCGCCAATCCCCCCCGATGAAAAAGAACTGCTATTTCCAATCCCGGACTTTGTTAGGGAGGTCGCCTAAAAATTTGCCCCCCGGGCGAGCTTGAAAAGAGTAATATCCCTTCACCTCCCTCGCTTGTCTGATCACGATGAAGAGCTCGTTAATCTCCGCTGTGCTCAGCCGATTTTCATAACCCTCGAGGCCGAAGACAGTCAGGGTGGCCAACAAATTGCTCCATTCATTCGGAGTGAGTTGGGTGATAGCGAGGCCCGTGTTCGCCAAAAATTGCCCAATTATGGGGTGGAGGGGAAGGGTGAGCCCTGCCTTCAGGGTGTGGTAATTCATGGCTGTGAGCCCAGCAGAGGGGAGGTCGGCTCGCTCTTTCTCCTAGGCAGGATACATAAAAATATCCAGCGGGATGCGGAACCGCCTCCGAATATCCGGAAGGGCGAACTCGCTCATGATGCTCTCCACCCCGTTGGCCTTAAGATCAGACTTGCCAGCGGCTTTTCGAACCGGAGCTCGCCGGGGTAGGGGGAAGCTCGCCCCATGAGATCTCACATATTCGCCCCAGTCGAACTCATTTATGACCTCGGCGGAGACTTGATATTCAGGGAGCTTGGGGAAGGGAAAGTCGATAAAACTGAGGTCTTCGTAAGTGACCTCCATCCCCGTATCCTCATCGACCTCTTCGTCGACCTCACGGGCCAGCTCGCCAGCAAGGTCGCCGGCCCCAACCTCGGTGACCTCCTCCTAGGCCTCTTCAACGGGAGTCGCTGCTCCCCTGTGAGCTCGCTCTGAGTAATCCCAGAGTTCGCGGAGGGGTGATTCCTCACCAGAACTAGTAGCTTGCTCGCTGGAGTCAGAGCGAACTGACCCCGAGAGCTCGCTACTGTTTGGGGAGGTTTCAGAGCTCGCCCCAGAGCTCGAGGAGAGGACCACATGTGTTACTCGGGGGTTTGGAAGGTCATCGGTCATTTGTCCTTTGCCCAGGTCACGACTCGGGGGGGGGTATGGCTCGAAGAGTTCTCAGACATAATGAAGACGTTCGAAAATATAGAACAAGGGAAGAGAGAGGAGAAATCCGGGTGTCTACCTTGGCAGGCACGTCTAGAGCAGAGGATTGATCGCCGGAAATGCGCTCTGAGAAATGAAGGAAGCAAAGTGAGGAAATTCTTCGTTTTCGCCTATTTATAGGCGTGGGGCACAAGCTCGAAGTTCCCAAAAGACCAGGGGCCTTTTTGCAAGGAATTTGTAAAGTTATCATTATTATGGGCGGGAATCGAGACGCCAAGAGACTTGCGTGATGCTTGGGATCCCGCATCGTGTCGGCCGAGGCGACCTCCGAGGCACAACTCGCCTACAAGCTCGGCGCCCCCGGAAATAGTTCGCCAGACCTCAAGTTCTCCAGCTCGCCCACACATTGGACAAAGTCATGATGCACGCGAGCTGGGGGGCAAATGTTGATATGGAGAACTAATACGTCGATTTCATAAATAATCCCCAAGGTTTGCCAGGTCACCAGAGCCAGAGCTGGCCCGTCTGTGGGTACACCAGAGCTCGCCCGATACCCTAGAATCTGGTCAAGGCTCGGGAGCTCGCCCGACCTACCAGAGCTCGCTGGGAGCTCGCCCATGGGCTCACTCGTTAGTCAATAGGATCCTGATGGCGCGCTCTTTTTCCCTCCGTCTGGTTTGTCCACAAGGGTGGTTTACGGCGAGGTTTTTAATGAGGCCCATCTAGTCTAAGGCATAGTAGTAGGACGAGGCGCGGTAAGGGAAGCGGTGTGAGAGATCAAGACGAGGGTAAGGAACTCTCGTTAACACCGGAAGCCACATAGGCTCGTAAGGTGCAGTCTCACACTCGCACACCTATAAATAAGACCTCTCTTGTACTATTCACACAATTCTCACAATTTTGAAAATCAATACAATTCCTATTACAATATCTCTCTCTCTCAGCTCTCTTCTCTCCCTCCCCAAGAACACAAAATCATAAGATTATTGTTTGGTAGAATTAATTCGTAGTAAAGCCACATAACAAACACAATCAGTAAATTCTATCAACATGCATAATTAAACTTAACATTATTCCTAGATCGAACATCGATCATCTAACATGTATTTTTATAAATATCGAGCTTGTATATAATTAAAGATAAATTAAAAAAGCATACATACATTGGTTGCAAGGTAATCCCTCCAACTTAGTGTTATAGCCTTTAATTTCTCAACCGACGATATAGTACCTACAATTAAAGAATTAATTAAATATAAACAAAAAAATAAATAGTGCTACACATTAATATATATATATATATATATATGTAATAGAATCATACATTTTCATATAATCATATATACTACATTATTAATTAAATACAATATTATATACATTATAATTAATAAATATCATAGAAATTATATTAACAAACACTAATTAAATACTTAAACCACTAATTAAATAATTATTTATTAATTAAACAAGCACTTATATAAGTAAAAAACCAATAATAAAATAAGTAATATTAATATTTCAACATATAATTAGCATTTTAATTAACTACTAATTAAATATTTAATTAACAAATTAATTAAACATTAACTAATTAAATAATTAATAATAATTAAACAAGTAATTTACATTAGCAACCTAATTAATTATATAAACCGGAGAGGGGGCGCGCGCTCGTAATCTGGTGACGGTTTAACCCTCGTCTCGGTCCAGTTCAGGTGTGGCAAGGGTAGGCGCTCGTTAAATTCGTGAGGGATTGAACCATCACAACGTTTGCGAGGGTTTTGCGCTCGTTAATTACTTTCGCCCTTGTTAAATGAAGAGGGTTTTTGTTCCCCTCGTCTCGCCCCTCTTTAATTTAAAAAATTTTCCCTCTCGTTAAAACCCTCTTTAATTTTATTTATTAATGAGGGACCCCAACCCCCTCACTAACTCCCCTCTTTATTTCAATATTATTTTGTAATGAAAGTATATATTACGTAATAGAAGTACGTACAACCCTTTGAGAATATCTACATACAAAAAATCATCTATAGTAAATAATCTTTACATTAGTAAATTATTTATAATTCCACAATCACATTAAAATTGTCCTAATTAAAATACCATAAGAATGTATATTTTCCATTTTTTCAATTTTTGGAACATATATAATACAAATTAACTTTAAGTGCATTAATCTATTTTGATAATATATAACTCTCTTTTGGTTTGTGATTATGAAATTAGTTTCACACCATGACTAGAAGATTAATAATTAATAATCTCGAACCCAAAATTACAAAATATTAGATAATAGATCCCTAACCACTTCACACACTTCAAAATTATCTATACTAAATAATTCCTAATTTATTTTTAGTAAATTCTATATAATTCCAAAATCACATTAAAATTATCCTAAATGAAATTCAATAACAATTTCAAAAGAAAATGAATTGAAGCACTTTTGGTCAACTTTCATTAAACCTGATAACATAAGCATTGTTTGTGGTTGGATTTCATTTGTTGCCAGCGAAAAAAGAAAGGCATAAATGTTGTAACTGAGAAGAGAGAACATACATATCTACATCAAGGGCAAAAAATCCAAAGCACACACACCAAATACAAATTCAAATAGAAGTAATAGGTGAGAAAAAATCCAAAAACGCAAAAAAAATTAAATAAATAAATAAAAAATAAACAAAAAAAAGTTTGATAAACTGAACCGATGTGTAATGAATATTGAACAGAGGAGCGTGTTTCAAGAAATTTGACCCTCCCTCCCTATCTCTCTCACTCTCTATAGAGAATAGTACTGTTTAATACATGTTGGCATCTCTTGCGTACATTTTCTTCTTCATATGTTCATTGCTTTTTCTTTATTGTACGCACTTTTAATTGGTTGCAACGAACGCCCCATCCTATACCTTCCAACCAAACCTCTGACTTATTATAATTTTTATAAATTTCTCAGATCCATCCACTTTATCTATAACTGATCTTGATATCTCCATTTCGAAGATATTTCTGAGAGTTGCATTTTTTCTTATTACGGTTACCCATGCTGGAATTTTGTTTATATTGATGACCCTATTAAGGTATGATGTTCTTTTGATGAATAATGATGGTTGTTAACCTTCTGCCAAAAGCCACTACATAGAATTATTCTAATTATTTTTTCCTGATTGATTTTGGTTTCTTTTGTGGATGTGAATTTGTTGTTTGCTGATTGGATGTGGATTGTCGACAAAAGGATCAAGAGTTGTTTTCTCGACTGGATTCAATAAGGACGAACTGAATGTGGAGATGGGATTGTGCTCCTGTCTCCTTCATTTTATTGCATTTTTATCCATTTTTATTGGAGTGCAAATTTTGGATCATGGTATTTTGTTTTGATCAAAGCAACTTCTACTTTTATGCAACGTAGTTGATTTTCTAAAGATTATTAATGCATTTGATTTTAAGGATTTTATTGAATTCTGTGTGTGAATTGATGTAAACGGGATTAGTTGATCTGCAATTTAATTTATTAGTTGAAGCACTTTTAATTCAATTGATGATGATGGGCTTAGCTAATGATACACGGAATTCTGTGTAGGAATTAATATTTGATATCTCTAGAACCACAAAAATGACGAATTGAATACAAAAGAGTTAATGGACAAGTTGTTGACTAGTTGAAGCTCTTTTAATTCTTAATATTTCAAAGAACACAGCTTGGGGATACTTTTCAGAGATAAATTTATTTTCGGACAGTGACGTTAGCCCATCATTAAAGACTTGAGAGTTAACCAAATACATATTTTTTCATGTTATAGTTTAATAAGTTGGACATTGAAAACAACATAAAAAACACAATGGATGAAGGAATAGGAAAAGAAACATGATGTCACTGGATCCAAATAAATTAAATTCGTAGTATTTGTATTAAATTAAATTACTTCTTAATTTGTAATAAATCTCTACTTATTTTCCTTATATGGGGTAAATTCCTTATTGTGATTTACTTTGTATAGTTACAATGGTCTTCGCTAATGTATTTTTCAGATTCTTAATATATCCAAATTTTGGTCCTCAATAATAGACTGATTCTTTGACTATACCTGCTGACACCGTTCAATCGTCAATTGCCATAAGTAACGCTTCAATTGAACATTGATATGACCATAATTCATCTAATAAAGTTTCAAATTTAGAATATTTAATTCCATCTTTTACATATTTATTCTTCTCAATTAATATTTTGTTGCATGTTTGAAAATAAATTGTTAGATTCCAAAATTTTAATATACAATAACAATAAGTGGAATCAAAATTCATTATTATTTATACTTATTTACATTTGTTGTGATAAATTATCGTAACAGAAGTCTTTTGCATTCTGGTGCCGTTGCACTATTGGTGATTTTTTCGTTCATTAGATTTTTTATTATTTTATTTTCTTTATGGGACTTTTACAGAATCCTATTCTTTTACTTAATTTCTCAAGATTTTGAAAATATATTACTCCATTTATACTATAACTCTTTTCCCAAACACTGTGCAACCCTTTAACGTGCAAATTGATGTGAAATGGGGGAACATTTTGATTAATTTTTAAAATATCCAACAATAACTTACAATTACACAAATAAACTGGATGATACTTAAAATTATAAGAAATATGATTTTTTTTAATTTTTAAAAACTAATTTTCTTTTAAATATTATTTTATCATAATACTATAAATATTATTTTTACCCCGTGTAATAGTATAAACATGTTTGTTCAAGTAAATCATATAATTATGTCAATTCAATTATAAATACAAATACAAATCTCAATTTATTTGAAACTAAAACATAAATTTAAATTAATAATCTGTCACATATTTGATCTTACATTAATAACTATTTCACATGAATTCAAATGTGTTCATTTTTACTTTATCTACCCATTGCCATAGTTGTTTTATTTGCTTTTCTACCTTAGTTATGAAGTAGATTTTCTTTTTTGCCAAACAAACCACAAGCACCGAGCAACATCCTTATAATCATGTAGTCTTCAATAAACACATGTGATAATAATTCTATTAAAAATGCAAGAACGCTTAGGAAATTGCTTATTTCAAGAAAACGTAATCCATCAACAACACTGTGTTAGCATGTACTCATTACTTTAGTATTTCATTGTTACACTAATGTATACCCTACTTTTATTGAAATTAATTATTTTAATTGATTTTATACAGGTACACATTCTTTAATTACAAAACAAATTTCTAAGATTGCCAGAGACAACAGGAAGCGGATATTGGAAACTAAGAGAATGAGGAGGTCATTAGGTAATTAAATAATGAATATAACTAATAATTACAATTATAATAAATGTTTTTCAATTGCTATTTAGTAATTACTTAACATATGAGAATTTAAAATACATATTTTGTTAAAATAAAATGACAACTCTATATATAATAATTCCATTGTCTTGGTTATTTTGTGACAGAATATAATGACAAAGGAAAGGCAAGTGTTCACGGCATGTTATCGAACTATAAAGATTATCCGGTGATAAAACATCACAGTGTTATTAGTGCAATTACACCAACAATACCGTTCAACAGTACTGTACCTAATTACTTAGTGGGTGCATCTACATGACATCATAATAATTTCTCTGATAGGTACATGGTTATTGATATACTTATAAATATTATTAAATCTAGAATTACTATTAAACATTAATTTCTTTATATTGTTAATTACTTTATATAATTTTCACAGAATATATTGACTTTGGAGATCTTGCACACAAGTGTGTGCATTGAAATGCATTTATGCGGTATGAAGAAAGGAATGGTAAAAAAAAAAAAAGACAAGTTTTCCTCTCAAATTCCCAAATTGTTGCTCAAATGGAAAGGTAGAAATACCGAAGATGATTGAACCGCCTCTATTGTTGAAAATTCTAATATTTGGCAAAGATGCAAGGAGTAAAAGTTTCATACAAAATATTAGAGCATACAACATGATGTTCAGCTTCACATCAATGGCGGGAATACAAGACAATTCAATCAATATAAAGGACATGCACCTTATGTTTTTAGAATAAAAGGTGCAAATTACCACAGAATTGGAGGTATGCTGCCAGAACATGGAATTGAACCCAAATTTTCTCAACTCTACATTTACGACACAAAACACAAAATGTACAAAATAGAATCTCTTCAATCAGATTAGTAAAAATAATAATGTATACATATATATATATACTTACACACATAAATATATATACATCTAACTTCAACATAAATGAGTTGTTTATTCATTTACAGTCTTGATACATCTGCGTCATTAGACCCTCATATTGTAGATGATTTAAGGAGGATTGTTGATGAAATAAATCCTTTGGCAATTCAATTTCGAACAGCTAGAGAGCATTTTAAAAATGCGAGAGGTGAATCTGTGAAATTGAAATTAAATGAAGCAAGGTCTACAGATGGAAGAACACAAAACTTGCTGACAGCACCCGCGGTTGCTGCACTTATTGTTGGAGATATTGATATTAATATGCAGCCAAGAGATGTTATTCTCCAAACACATGATGGTCATCTACAGCTCATAAGTGAGCTTCACCCTTCTTACCTTCCGCTTCAATATCCTTTGATATTTCCTTATTGGGAAGATAGTTATCGTCTTGGAATCCTGGATAGAGATGCTTCATCAACCTCAACAAAAAGAGTCAGACTTACAATGCGAGAGTTCTTTGCATACGGAATTCATGAAAGACATAATTAACCAACTACTTTATTCCATTGTAGAAGGTTGTTTCAACTATTTCTGGTAGATGCTTATACTATGATTGAATCAGAAAGAATGTCATACATTCAGAATAATCATCTTCAACTGAGGGTTGGAAAATTTAATAATCTACAAGATGCAGTTGAGAGAGGTTCTACACATCCTTCTTCGTCCGGACAAAGAATTATTCCATCAACATTGACATGGCGGTCCCCGTTACATGAAACAAAATTTTCTGGATGCAATGACTATTTGCAAGTGGTATTCGTACCCTGATCTATTTATCACATTAACTTGCAATCCTAAATGGCCAGAAATAATAAGATTCTTGAAGGATATGAGCCTTAGATCAGAAGACAGACATACATTCTTTGTCGGATGTTCAAGATGATACTTGATCACCTTATACAAAATTTCAAGGAACATAAATTGTTTGGACCTGTTGAAGCAAGTAAGTTTTTCTTAACTGTATTATTTTTGTAATTTTATAAAAAAAATTATCTACTATACAGAACACAAAATAATCCAAACATTTGATAAGCAGTGATATATACTATTGAGTTCCAAAAAAGAGGGATGCCTCATGCCCATATTCGACTGTTCCTGCATAATGAGAATAAGATTCCTACTGTGAGCGAAGTTGATCGTATAATTTCTACTGAAATTCCCTGAAAAGATGACAATATCAAATTGCATGATTTGGTATGCGAATTCATGATGCACGGCCCATGTGGAATTGCAAACAAAAAAGCTCCTTGCATGGAAGAGAAGAAAAGATGCTCAAAACATTTTCCAAAACCGTATAAGGAAAAAATTAATAACAGTCGACGAGGATGGTTATCCATTGTATAAAAGAAATAATTGTATTACAGTGATACGCAAATTCATTTTCACAAACAATTCACTACCCTACAAGTGTATAGGTTCGTCGAGTATGAAGCTTGACCAAGTTAAAAATTATCGAACCCTAGGGAGGTGTCTCTAGTCCAATGATCTAATCTCAAATATCCACATATTGCAATGCGAAATTAAAGGTTCCGGGTTTTGAGGTTTTTAGCTAAGACTAATAAACAAAAATTAAAGTTAAATTCAAACAAGCAACTCAAATAGCATGCAAATTAAAACTAGTTCTAACTTCCAACGAAGTGCAAGGAGTGAAGGAACGCTTCGGGTAATTTCAATTGAGTTTAAATTAACGATCTATTGTATACATGCATCGAAAATCAAATCGTCATGTGATCGAATTAGGATCAACCCTCACCTAATTGATTAACTCTCGTTATATCAACCTAGTGCCTAAATGTGAGTGTTCTTAACGAACCATCACCTCTCGGTGTAATGGACATTCAAACAAAACCAATTTAATAGCCCACTCAACCCTATCATGCAATTAATCAAATAAACGCAGCTCTCGCTTCTAGCCCACTCGATTAAAATGCATAACAAAAGATGAACAATCAATTAAAGCACAATTAAATCACAAATTAGGAATTCAATCACCCAACAAATCAACACTCTAGCACATACACAATAAAATCATCAATCCTCACCCAATATCCATTACCCAAAGTATAAACAGTTTAGCCCATAGCTATATAAATCAAATAGATAACATCAAAAGAAAAATAAAATAGAAACATAATAAAATCTTCAAAATAATTGCAATAAAAGAAAAATAAAATAGAAACATAATAAAATCTTCAAAATAATTGCAATAGATCATAAACTACTAAAATCCCAACAATATTAAAGAGATAAAGGATTGAAGTCACCTAGAATTTGTGATTACAACTCGAATAAATCAAAATCTCCAAAAGCTTACAAGAAATTTAATAAAAATAGAAACACCTGCTAAAATGTGAAAAATGTGTGAGGAGCGAGCTGTGAAAATTCTCTAATCCCAGTGTAATGTGTCCAGCGTGTCCTCCTTATCCTATTCTTACTGCTACTTCTTCCTCACAAATGGGCCAAGAGTCCTTCCCAAAACATAGGCCCAATCCTTTTCTTATCCACCTGGCAGAAATCAACAAATAAAATCTGATTTTTTTTGTTGTGCTCGATCAAGCACGCTTGCACGAGTGATTTCTGGCCGGACACGATTTCAAAAACGTGATAACAACTTTTCCTTTTAGAAGAGCTCGATCGAGCAGCGTTACTCGTTCAAGAGTTGGTCGAGCAAGGTCCAAGAAGTTTTCGCTACGTAAATTTCTCAAGGAAGCTCGATCGAGCAGGCTTGCACGAGGATGAATGACGATTCTTAAAAACGGAAAAACAACTCTTCCTTTCTTTCAGCGATTTTTCAAGTAAAAAGTTTACCTCTTCTTTTGCGATTTTTTCAAGTGAAGAACGATTTACCTTCTTCCAGGCATGACTGTTTCTCCGGCGAATCGACGGCGCGATGGCCAGTTTCCGGCGGGCTTCAGAAATTCCGGCGACTTGCAGCGAGAAACAGCAGTGGCCGAGACTTTCCAGCGACTGAGACGGTGGATTCCGGCGAGAAATGCGATGAGGAACAGGGGACGTCGGATTCTTCGAATTTCCGGAACTTCTCGCGGGCGGCGTCGATTCCGATGGCTGGGCTGTGAACTTCCGGCTCAAAAATTGCAGTAGCAGGGGCTGCGAACGATGGTGGAGGTTGGGCTGCTCTTGGAGGCGATTCCGGCGTGAAGGAGGCTTCGTGCGTGGCTTCCGGCGAGCAGCAGCGGCTGTCGGCAATTGGGCGTTGGACGAACAGGGGATATTCTTCTCGAAATCCGGCGAGTTGCGATTCGAATTCCGGCTTGTGGAGTTCCTGCTGCCGTGAGTTGGCGAGGTAGGCTGATTCCGGCGAATTAAGAATTTCCAGTGTGGAGTGGCTGTGAGGATTTCCAGGTTGCAACAGAGATTTTTCTCTAATTTTTGCAAATATGTTAAGTGATGAGAATCGAGCTTCCATTTTGGACGTTGAATAGGTCAAACTTGGTGGGATTTGAATGTAGGAAATAAGGCCATGTTGCCTTTTTCGTACTTACCTCTACACAAGAGTAGCAATTGAACTTTTTTTTAATTTAATAAGAAATGGGCTATCATTTTAATTAAATCAATGGGCTAAAGAAAAACAATTCCTAAGGCCCATAATCTAATTAAATGTCTACCATTATTTCAATTAAATCCAAACAATAATCTCACAAATATAATTCTTGAATTCATCTCAACTTTTCAATAAAATTGCAACACAATTAATATTTTCACAATTAAGCTCAACTACTCAATTTAGTGTAGAAAATGCAAGAAATCATATCATAATTGACAATAAAAGCATAATAATTTCAAGCAATTTACACACTAATCATACAGTTACCAAAGGGGATGCTGAATTGGATAACAGTTTTGTTGTGCCTTACAATTCAACTTTATTGTCCACATAACAGACACATATAAATGTTGAATGGTGCAACAAAAATAAATCCATCAAGTATCTTTTCAAGTATATTAAAAAGGGCCCAGATAGAATAACAACAGATATTACCCACAACAGAGATGGAGTATATGATGGTAAATCAATTGATGAGATACGAGAATTTATTACACGTCGTTACATATCTCCATGTGAAGCTGTATGGAGAACAATAGAGTATGACATACACTATATGTTTCCTCCAGTTCAAAGATTAAGCTTCCATCTTCCAAATGAACAGGGTGTGATTTTTGATGATTATGATCGTATAGATGATGTATTTGATAGACCAACAGCTCAACAATCAATGCTTCTTGCGTGGATGGCATACAACAAGGAGCATGAATCAATAAAGGACCTTACGTACTTGGATTTTCAATCAAAGTTTGTTTGGAATTCTCTTAAATGTGAATGGCATCCTAGACAACAAGGATTCTCCATGGGAAGATTGCATCACTTTCCTCCGGATGCAGGAGAACATCATTACTTGGAATTACTAATTCCATATAGTAAAGGTTCTACAGGCTATGAAGATATTCGCACTATTAATAACACTTTCTATCCTACTTTCAAAGATGCATGCTACTCATTAGGATTGTTTAGTGATGATAGAGAATATGACGATGGAATAACTGAGGCAAGTTATTGGGCATCTGCACAATATCTACGCAATTTATTTGCAATTCTTCTTATGTCTTCAAGTATGTCATCTCCAGAAGATGTGTTTAATAGAACCTGAGAGTGTCTTTCAGATGATATCTTACAAAGACAGAGGAGAATTTTAGATATGTCATATATGAATTCATTATTAATTATTTATAATACAAACTTAAATATAATACAAATAAATTATATGAATTAATGCATTTAAATTTACAATGTATAAATTATTTATATGTATAGTTACAAATATTATCATATTGATAACTTTTTAAAAAAATTTATTTTAGATTTGCGCCTAAATGAACGACAATTGAAGAATTATACTTTGGTTGACATTGAGGAAGTACTGCAGCGGAATGGAACCAGACTCAGAAGGTTTGAGACAATGCCTTTTCTTGATCAAGCAATATCATCAGAATTTCATAATCACCTTATATAGGAGGCATTAAATTATGATCAATTGCTGGAAGCAGAGCATAAGACATTGTTCTCTAAGTTAACAGTTGAACAAAAGAGTGTGTATGACCAAATACTCACAGCAGTTTGGACGGATACAAGAGGGATGTTCTTTGTTTACGGATTTGGTGGTACAGGAAAAACATTTCTTTGGTCAACATTATCAGCTGTTGTGCGGTCATACGTTCATATTGTACTAAATGTTGCTTTGAGTGGAATTGCATCATTATTACTACCTGGAGGACGTACTGCCCATTCAAGATTTTCAATACTTATCAACATTGATGAATCATCGACATGTCATATACATCCTGCAACAGACCTATCTGAACTTATTTCAAAGGTAAAGCTAATAATATGGGATGAGGTACCGATGATTAATCGATATTGCTTTCAGGCATTGGATCGAAGCTTGAGAGATATTATTAAAAGATCTGATAGGTCACCATCTAATTTACCTTTTGGTGGGAAGATAATTATTTTGGGTGGAGATTTCAGATAAATACTTCCAATAAACCTAAGGGTACAAGAGAGGATATTGTGTACTCAACGATTAACTTTTCCCATCTTTGGCATTTTTGCAAGGTTCTAAGGTTATTTACGAACATGAGATCGCAAACTCCAGTTTCTGAGCAAAACACAAATATTGAAGAGAACGCTGAATTCTCCAAATGTATTTTAAAACTTGGAGATGGCAACATTGGTGATAATGAAGATGGTTTTCCTAAAATCGAGATTCCAGAAGAACATCTCATACATGCTGTGAATTATGATCCAATACAAGCTATTATGAATAGTATTTACCCATCAATAATTGATGTCTTTAGTACTAATAGTTACTTCAATGACAGAGCAATACTTACCCCAACATAAAAAGTCGTGGAATTTATTAATGAAAGTGTGTTGAAGTTGATACCAGGTGATGTAGTTGAGTACCTCAGTTGTGATAACATTTTTAGTGGGGGAAACAAATATGGCAACAATGCATAATTGTATTCCGTTGATTATTAAAATTCTATTAACTGTAGTGGATTACCTAATCACCGTTTGCTCTTGAAGATCGGTGTTCCAGTAATGCTTCTCAGTGACATTGATCAAAGGTCAGGACTATGCAATGGAACCAGATTGATCACAACAAGACTGGGTAAACACATCATTGAAGCACAAATAATTTCTGGAAGAAACATTGGTAGTATGGTGTATATTCCACAAATGCTTCTCAGTACGTCTGATCAAATATCACCTGTAACATTTCAGAGGAGACAATTTCCTATTGTTTTGTGTTTCGCAATGACGATAAATAAAAGTCAAGGGCAGTCGCTATCAACTGTGGGTGTTTATCTTCCCCTGTTTTCACTATTTATGTTGCCATCTCCAGGGTCAGGAGCAAAAGTGCATTGAAAACACTTTGTCTTGATGATGAAGGAAAATCATGCAATCACACAACAAATGTTGTTTACAAGGTAGTGTTCAGAAATTTATAATGTTTACTGTACAATACACTACAAAAAAAGCGGGTTTTAGCGACCGCCAAACGGTCTCAAAACACAGCTAACGGCCATTTTTGCAACCGCTTTTGGCGGTCGCTAAAACACCAGTTGCAAAAATTTAGCCACCGCTTTTATGAGACGGTCGCAAATTTACGACCGCCAAAACGGTCGTACATGTGGTAGCAAAAAATATCCGGGTATTGACCCAGTTTTGTTTTTTAAATTTAACGACCGCCATAATGCGGTCGTTAAATTCAATTTAGCGACCGCCTATGTTAATTAATTTTTATAAAAAAATTTATTTTAATTTTGCGACCGCCTGTAGCGGTCGCTATTTGTTTTAAATAATTATAATAATAAATTATATAAATATTTCGCGACCGCGTAAGGCGGTCGCTAAATATAATTTAATGACCGCCAGAAGCGGTCGCTAAATTTTTACGTTGTGAAAAAAAATGTGGCCAAGGTGGTTCGAACCCAGGCCCTTTCGAGGGCTGGCTGGGCTCGAACCACTTGGCCACGGACCTAGCAACTTAACCATATCATCACATATTTTATATGAGCCTTATTTGGCTCAGAATAAATGTTGTAAACTTTGTGACTGCAAGGAGTCGAACTCGCGACCTCTGGGCATCTCAGAGGTGGCTGTTCCACTAGGACACTTGTTACTTTCATTTATTTTTCTGCAACTAATTGTATATAACTCCAAATTAAGTCACGTTTTTTTAAAAATCCATCAAATTAATTCCTCTTTGTCTCTAATTTATTAATGTATATATATTTCAATAAAATTTTGTTAATGTTATAAATTTTATAATTTACAATTCTCATTTTTTTTATTCGTCTTTTTGCAATTAATAGTATATAATTCCAAATTGTGTCTCGTTTTTTTTTTTAAAATTCATCAAACTAATCCTTTGATACTTAATATAAATATATATATATTTCAACCATAAAAATGTAATGTTATAAATTTAATAATTTACAATACTAAAATTTTAATTTGTTCATTTTTATTCAATTAATTGTATATAACACCAAATTAGCCACAAATTTTAATATTCTAAATTACTACAATTTGATATCATAAAAAATAATTTTGATGTAAAACATAAAATTTTAAGCATTCAAAATATATTAATAGAAACTTAAAATACCTCAATTCGAAAAAAAAAATTTCAACATATAAATTAACTAGTCGTTAGAATTAAAATCGGGCTCCCATCCTTCAAGATCCCCACCATCGTCACCCTCATTCCCACGAGGAGATGCACCCACTTCGGGACCACGACCCGTACTAGCACCACCACCCGTCCCGGTATTTTCCTCATCATTCGAGTCCTCCGGAAGTGGAATACGGGTAAGTTGAGAAACTTGAGTCAACCAAGCCTGCATCTTCCTTTCTTTTCTCTCTTGCTTGGACAACTTGTTCTTCAACTCGGCCACTTCCTGCTGGAGATTGACGTCCGGATGAGAGGGCATAGAATATGATGCTGAGCTCCGGCGGTGCGTTTGACGGGCAACCTTACTGTAAGCTCCCAACCCTAGTATCTTACCCCTATTGACTCCTGCCAAATCAACATAGAGGCGGTCCTCATCAATAGGGGTAGGTGTAGGGTTCTCCGGAGTAGGTGACGCTTGTGTCTGAGCCTCCTCGAGAGCAGTTCTGAACTTGTTCTGAAATTAAACAAAATAAAATATTAAATTTATTTTAATAGAATAATTAAAATCTATTTAGAAGTACATTCTAATTAGATATACTTACTCGAAGCTCGGTGGTGCAGGCATACGTGGATTTGCCAGTCTCATTCACTGGGTGAAGAATGGAAAGAGACTCGAAGAGTTTGGGCCTCCGTCCGTACTCTTTCTCCTTTAAGAATTAATTATAAATTAAGAATTATAAACGTAAATACTTACAAAGGCGAGCCCGTGCTCGTAGGCGGTCCGGTAGCCACCACGATGTATGGCGACTCCTTCACCATAAGGGTTGCTCATCCAATTTTCTCGTGCCTTACGAGCCCTCTCCTGGTGTGCCGGATCAGTCTAGTAACCCACCAATCCATTCCAGATCGCCCGTCCATCACCGTCTTTCCCTAAGTCAACCGTCTCCCCTTTAAGTATCCACTGTCTCTTCATCTTGAAGACGATTTCCTTCATCCGGCCCTGTGCTCTACAGCACCATAACTCTTCCACCCTAACGTCGTCTGCCGGATCCCAAAAGCACAATTTCTGCAATTCAAACAATTCCCAACAATTAATTACTCAAATATTAATAATTACTCAAAATATTAATTATTACGCAAATATTAATAATTTTATACCTTAAACTCATCAAACATCGCTTTCCTAGTGGGCCCAGGTACACCAGTCCACGATGCAACTCCATAAGGCCAGGTGACCCTCATAACGCACGTCGTGACGTGCTCAGTGACCGTGTGGCTCGGAAGCAAGCTGAATAAAAAAAATTATTTTTGGAATTATTGTATAACAATAAAACAAAATAAATTATTAATTTACTTACTGTCCTTCCTTTACTTCAATGTACTCCCGGGTCTCACGTAAAGGGTGTTGCCGCGATGAAGATCCGACCTCATTAGACTTGGAGGGCGGGGGCAGCAGACACTCCTCAGCATGCCATGTCATGTCTTTTGCAGTGGCACTCGACTGATATAACCTCTCTAGACGAGGAGTGATGGGAAGATAATACATCGACTTCAAAGCTGTCTTCTTCCTACGATCAGAGGGTTTGAATATAGGGTGGCTGCACATCCTGCACTGATTAATGCTCTCGTCGTCGACCGAAAACAGCATGCAACCATTGGTACAACTGTAATACCCCGAACCAAATTAGGATTTTCTATTATATATATTAAATTTTATGTTATATGTATATATATTTAACTTACTGATTTTTATCTCTTTAAGGACATTATGTTTTTAAAAGGTTGATTTCTACTCAACGGTTGGTCCAAAACCAGAACTGGGAGCACTCCTAGCACCGTAACTGCGAATCGGACTTAAATATATCG
>JAPKLY010000195.1:754258-771779 GCA_026898435.1 Prunella vulgaris
AAAATGTTATATTCTCTTGTTTGAATTTATGACTATATGTTTTCTTAAGTGATAAGAATAAAGAGAATGAGACTTTAAGTACTCAAAAGTCCCCTTTCGGACAAACGTGTATAAAAGAATTTCTAAGACATCAATTACTGAAACACAACGAATGGTGCTACGTGTAAGTGCGAGAACGGTGATGAGGATTTCTGGGTGAAAAGAATGGTGATTGTTTTTACAAAAGGAAAGCATTTAAGGTGGGTGGCATTTACTTTATTGCCTTGAATATTATATGGACTATTGGTGTATTTGAATGAAAATGTTTTGACCTTTGGGTCCGATTACAAGGTTGTTGGGACAATCTGAGTATTTTGATTAGATCCCAAAACCCCTAATGAATTTTCCTAAGTACAGTTGTTCAGGATTGTCTAGTTCAGGATGGTTAGGTTAGGAATTCAGTTCAGGGGGAACGTGCTGAAGACTGAAGAATATTGGAGTCGATCTAATTTACTGAGTCTGAAGCGCAATCCATCCTGAAGGAGTCAGACTCAGTCTGGCTGAAGATTGCCTGAACTGAAGCTGAAGAACGAAGCCTAATGATCCGTCCTGAAGACAGTCAGGATGTACCATTGGCTGATGTTTCTACTGAGTACACTAAGCATACTCAGGACAGAACTTAGTCAGTGAAGAGTAGGTATAACCTATCAGGCTGTGCTGAATGCACATAAGACCTGACTTAGGCCTTGGTTCAGTTTACCTGAATCATGTAAGTCCAAAGCAAAAAGGTTACACATACTAGGCTGAATAACCTATCAGGCTGTGCTGAATGCTCATAAGACCTGACTTAGGCATTGGTTCAGTTTACCTGAATCATAAGTCCAAAGCAAAAAGGTTATTTATGCTATGAGACCAAGCGACAAATAGAATGTCAGCAAGACTCCGATAAAGACAAACATTCAGGCTGAGTTATTAACATGAGACTCAGAGTATTGAGTGTACGAGGAAGGACAAATGTCAGAAGGTCAACTAGCCATTTGAACGGAAAGCCAATGATCTTTCGACACGCATGTACGGAGTCTGCGTAGCATTTAATGCAGCATTTAATGCGTCTCAGAGTTGCAGGCGGCGGGACAAAATTGCCAGATTAAGCATGGTGATTAGGTCAAGAGTACATCTAGCCTGCAACCACCCTAAAATAGGAAATATTTGGTTAGATCTCCTCCAACGGATCTATTTTGAATCTTGCCTATAAATACAGAGAGCCTTGCACTCATTCAAGGCTAACGGGAAATTTCCAAGCGAAAGCTCTCAAGAATCCAAGCACTCAAAGCATACTTTGAACAACACTCTGCAATTAAATTTTCCTAGTGTTGTAGTAGGATTCTCTCTGTATTTGCTTAGATCGATATCTCTAATATCTAGCATTGTTTTGTATTGCTAGAGTTATCTTAGTTGGAAACCAAGAATACCAAACCACTCAGGGTGTGAGATTGGTTGGTTAGAAGGACTGAGACTTGTAAAACGCCCAGGGGTCAGTTCCTAAGAGAGGAAGTTGGCTATTCGTGTCCCTTGGCACATAAAACCCAAGTACCTATCCTCAGGGTTTTGAGGATAGCTTCCTGTTAAATCAGGTCATGGACGTAGGAGTTGGTTATCTCCGAACCACATTAAAAAGACTCTTGTGTGCTGATTTACATTCTAGTTCAGAATCATAACTGGCATCATACTAAACTGAACATTCTGTATTGTTTTTATATTCAGGACTGAATATATCATCCTGAATCTTAATACTGTGCACTCAGCCTTAACCACCAGTTTACTAAGCAAACTCAGCGAAAACGTTTTCAGAAACTAAAATGAGTAGAAACTAAGGGCTCACTTTCTGCACGTACTCTAGCTTACTGAGATAGTAGTCCAACTGACTAGCTTCCGAGCGGTCAGTAGGTTTGTTATCTCTACTGAGCTTCTGAGCACTTTACTCACACTCAGCTGATCTGACTCGTTACTGAACGGTCCCTGCTGCTCCTGTGGACCTTCAGCTTACTGAGTAATTCAGGAAATCCTGACTGAGCGTGTAAGAGCATTCTTCTGAGTCTTTCAGAAAAATCTGATATCAGTGTATTCCCCCATACACTGATTATACTCGTTTCGGGACCAACAAAGGTTATTACCCAAATGCCTACGGGTGAAGTATCTCAAATGATATGTAGTGGTCTGGCTTTGTAGCTAGGCGCCGCGGTGGACAGAGCCTCAGGGCTATATCTCAAATTATATGTAGTGGTCTGGCTTGTGTAGCTAGGCGCCACGGTGGACAGAGCCTAAGGGCTATATGATTAAAAATATCTCAAATGATATGTAGTGGTCTGGCTTGTGTAGCTAGGCGCCACGGTGGACAGAGCCTGAGGGCTATATGATGAATAATGAGCCTTTGTGGCAATGAAAAAATGTTTTTACAAAAATGATACGTTTGCGTACTACCAATCTGTATAGTAGCGTACAGGTCGCCCACACTGAGAGTTAAAATCTCACCCCCCATATTTATAAATCTTTTCTGGATATGACGAGGTGGATTTCGTGCCAGCAGAAGAGTGATACAGTTTCCTGTATGGGCATTTTATCATGCATCAAAAGAAAATTGGTTAAGGACGATAACTTTTATTATGACTTTATGAATATGCCAAAGTGAAGATCAGTTATAAAATCTCTGGATGATAATGTATGATAGTTATCTTGTTGTCTATTTTGTGCCAAACTTTTTATAAAGATCCTTGCATTTTAAATCAATAAAATGGCCACCGCATCTTTCATAACAAAATATTTATTTTCCTCTGTCTATACGTTTTTTTTAACGAAATGTATGCTTCCGCTATCTATTTAATGTCATTAAAAGTGTTTCATATTTAAAAGAAAAAAAATAGTATGGATTTTCAGTCACTAAGTGACGACTCGGGTTTCTAGAATGACCAAATTACATTTTGGAAAACTGGGGCGTTACAACAACAATCAATCTTCTCAAACGGTAAACCCATATCCTACGACAGCCTCTTACTTTGATAGAAATTTTATGGCGCTGTGTTCTCTTTAGGTAGGGCCCGTTTGAAAAACTTTGCGAATTGATTGTAGACTTTCTGACTCACTTTGCCTTCAGTTTTGATGGACAACATCTGAGCGTTGAATGACAACTGAGTCTCAGTATCACAATCAGGAAACAATTTTTGATCGACAGATTTGAGCATATCGAAAAATTTCTTTGAACGGGGATTTGGTTCCACCTCCATGGCTGTGTGGTGAACACCCAAACCAGACTCATCAATCATCGTATGATACCATTGGAATTCATCTAGCTCATCCAATGGAGTAGACGGGTCGCAGCTCGAACCACCAATCTCAAATCTCTCACCTACACAACTACTCAACTGATCATAGAAGGCAATCACTGTTTCCAAATTATAATTCCACCTGCTTTCGCCATGTCCGGTCCAATTATAATGAAATGGAGCAAAATCGAACCTCACAAGATGAGTTTTAACCTCATCTATGCTAAAAAATCTCCTGTTACTGCACTTTTTGCCTGAGCAAGGACATTTAATCCGACCACAACTATCCATGCAATTTGGTTTACTACAAGCAAACGTAATAAACTCATCAAGTTTCTCGCAAAATTCATAGTTCATATTTTCTTGTATCAAACGAGGCATTTCATACATCCAACGACGATCAGGGAGTTCCATCTGATTCAAATTAAAAATACATCACATATAAATTATAAAAAAATTTGGCAGAGTTTCGACTATAAACAAACATATCCAATTTTTTTTTAAAAAAATCATCTATAATCAATTACAATAATTATTCGCATTATCAATTCTAATACATACATATTATAAATTTTAAAATTTAATTAGTCACAAGAACACTTATAAACATATATAATACACAAAATTAAAATTAAACTGTAAAATTGAAAAAACGTACGGTGAATTAGAAGCAACGAGCACAATATAATAATAGACCTCCACAATTGCCACCAACACGTTGAAACAATGCTCGTTTGAATTTGGGAGATTTTTTGGGGTGGGAGTGGGGTTTTTTCCCCGAAAAAACTGAAGAAAAGTGGAGCAGATTATGTTCTATAATCGCTTTTTAGCGACTGCCTTTTTTAATTTAGCGACCGCCAAAGCGGTCACTAAATTGTAAAATTAAATGGGCCAATAAAAGCGCAACAACCCAAAATCGGATACCATTTTAGCGATCGTTTTGGCGGTCGCAAAATTAAATTTTATATTTGCGACCGCTTGAATGCGGTCGCTAAAATAAAAAACAATCCGGTTTTTCTTTCACGGGTTGCCAGCCACGGGTTCAAAATTTAGCGACCGTGTTTCAGTTAGCGACCGCATTCCGGCGGTCCCTAAATACTTAACTAATAGATTTGCGACCGCTTCTGGCGGTCGCTAAATTTTAAATTAATTTTGCGACCGCTAGCAGTCGCTAATTTTCCAAACTTTACCAAAACACCATGGCTGTCGCAAAAGTGGTCGCTATTTTGATTAATAGCGACCGCTTTAAATGCGGTCGCTAAAGGCCGCATTTTTTGTAGTGATAATAATAACTAGATATATATCATGTTAATTTCTTTCTATTTGTTATGTGTATGTTCTATATATAAAAAAGTGCGTGTATCATACATTAGTATCAATATTTTCATTGTATTGTAACATACCAATATAAAATTACTACTTCATAAAAACTAATTTCCTAATATTTTCAAAAACAATAGTTTTTTAATTTGTTCAATAATATAACAATTGAATGTCACTTTTTTATTAACAGAATAAACTACTACTTAAAATATAAAAAACAATACAAATATCATAAAATTTTAAGTATGTAACAACAACAAAAAATTGAACTAAAATTTCTACCATAGAATATATATAATAAATATTTTATAAAAATTTTATTCACGTCCCGCGTAGTACGCGGGTCATATATATACTAAGGGCTCATTTGGTTCGTAAGATAAAAGTATCTATCCGTCGAAAATATGTATGTTTTCGACGGATAAATACTTTTATCTTACGAACCAAATGAGCCCTTAGTGTATATATATAGATATCGATTAGACACGTGGCATAAAAAGTAAAAAAAAAAATTACAACCTTGGGAAGTTGGAATTCAAGGTCGTCCGCGTCAGTCCCATTTATATATATTTTTTTTAACTTTCTTTTGTCTTCAAGTGGGTTATGTTTGAGAACTCCAAAAGAAGAAGGTCCGATAGAGGAATAGGCCGCGGAATTCCCAACTCATCATCATCGTCCCCACACCTGCCCTGCTGCACCATCAACATCACAACCACTAATACCGCCCCCAACCAATTACTAATCCACATGTTGAACCTAGCTGGATTTATCAATTTTCTTTCTTTCTTTGCCGTCAATTGCTTGCATGCTTGCTTATATATATATATATAACTTGCTTGGGATGTTGGAATTCAAGGAATTATGTTAATTCAAAATCGCGTGGGATATAGATCGGCGGCAGTGGAGTTTTGCGGCAGTTGGAGGCATCATCTACTGCAATCGACTTTCTTTGAATTTCCGGCAGTATAGGGATGTGCGGCGGATGGTGGTTGAGCATGGAGTCTTGACTGCTGACTTGTAATATATTTTGCAAAAATAAAGACCAAGTATTATCGAACCACTGGAGATAAATATGAGAGCTTTTGACTATTTTATTTACTACGAAAAATAAAAATACTCTAATAAAATAAAATGCAAAAGCGATTGTTTTCCTAATTCTAAAATATAAAAACACATGCAACAAGAAAAATAAAATGAAACTAACTTTCAAAAGAAATGGCAAATGAAGTGTATTCTAATTATGTTCTTTTAGAAATCCACCTATTAGTTTAGATCAATGTTGAACCTAAATTCATTCAACTTGAGAAATCAAGAGCCACCACACATTTAAACAATTAACTCATAGACAAGTATAAAAGCATTGTTATCTATAATCAAAAAGTCGGGATAAGTCCATCGAGAGCCCTCATCCTCGTCTTCAAGATAAATTAATCTCCTAAGGTGTTGAATAATTTAATTCTTTCCCGCTAAGGTACTTAAATTATCCTCTTACCGATTATTACTACGGTGTTTTATACTGTCACCCTCAGTTAATTGACTCAACTGGTCCATACATTAACTCAATTCATAAGTCATAAAATTTAAGAATCATATAATCATATCACTTAAATCATACATCCAATGGTCTTAAGCATGCATGTATTTGAATCAATAAAACCAAAACTCATAAATCATGAACTCACAATTATAACACAACATAAAATGAATCTCAAATGAACATAAAATTGATCTATCCTAGTAGGGGTTTAATCTAAATTCACATAATTAGAGTACGAATAATTAACACATGATTAATTCAAACATAAAATATGAACAAACATAATCAAAAATTCCAACATAAATCATATAAAAAATATTAAATTTAATTAAAATAAAATAAAAACAATATCACCAAATTTGTTATGATGAATCCGGAAATTGAAAATTGCAATCCAATCATCCACTGCTGCTGCTTGAATATAATTCAAATCAATACTCCAACTTCAGCTAGAATCAGAGGAATATTAAAATAAATCTTCTAATCTCTACTCCTAATGAAAAAAGCTTGTTAAAATTATTCTACTGCTGCTATATTCTAGATATATTTGCTTGTAAAAAAAGCAAAACCAACTCTTAATATATATATCAACTCATGCCTAATTAAATCTCTTTCTTTTCTCAAAATATTACTGAAGCGAGCAATCCGTGCTGCAATTTCCGGCGGACATGGATAGACGCGAACAGGGAATGTGGGAACAGGTTCTCCGGCGAATTTGGTTGTTGGTGGCGGTGGTTTCCGGCAGGAGGTGCGTGGCTCCCGCGACGGCTTTGCGAATTAGGCGAAATCGGCAGCGAAAATGGTGGAAATGGATATTGGGTTCAATGTCGGCAGTGGACGGTAGTTTTCAGCCAAAATGGTGGAAGTTATGCTTTGACTCATTCTTCCTCAACTTCATCAGTATAATTGTATAATTCAAAGATAATAAATTGAGCCATCAATCTTGGGCTTTTATTAAATTAAAAAGTTCATTTTGATTAATAAAGTTATCAGCTTCAAATTAATTAAAAGGATTCATTTTAATCTTCAAAAAAATTACTTAAAGCATATTCTTGTTTCATGATTCCAACATCCCGCATAAAGAATAGCAAACAAAACATTTCTGACAATTAAGCTCAATTAGGTGATTTAATTATGAAAATACCCAAAATTTACTTAAAATAAGTCATTTGAACATATAAAATACGAATAATTTTCACACAAATCAGCTGCGAGAGGTGGTTCAACTGTGGTCATGGCTTCGCATCTCCGGCGCCCTGGCCTCGGTTAATTTCAGGCGACAATGGATAAGCTTCAATTATGGTGGTTGTCGGTTGAAAATGATAAAGATAACAGTGAATGATTATGGAAAGGGACACGTTTCTTTTTGCCAGGAAAGGCACATCAGCCGATAACCAACATAAGTGAAACTGTTTTAAATGATGCATACGACAACTACCATAATTGAAATTTATTTTTATGCAGTGAAAATATAATTCCATATATTAACTATATATTCAATAGTACGAATTCTTTTATGAATTGAAAATTTTATATTTTATCTTAAAAAAAATGATGCTCTTGGAGAGCGGTTGAACTAATCCGGATTCTTGACGAGCAGTTACAAACCGCTTTCTAAATGCTTTTTTGTAGAGCGGTTTTTTAACAGTTCTCTGAACATAGAGAGCTGTCACTTGAAGAGCTCTTATAACCGCTTTCTAAATAGGAAAATAAGGGCTCCCCAAGCCCGAATCTGTATTAGTGATGTAGTAATCAATAATACCTTAAATATTAATTAATAATACCCCAATTTTTATTTATTATACATTTCTAATTAAAAAATTCAAAATTAAAGTGAAATTAAGGTTAAACCAAGTGTATGTCATGCACTTGACTGCATACAAAAATTTGTGACAAATAAAATTTTCTATCATAAACCAATACATAATGAAACCCACAAATTACCTTATTTCATCAAACCACTATACATATACATATCATCACATCCTATATCAAAAACCCATAAATAATATATATATATATATATATTCTCTCTCAAAATAGTCTAATTAAATACTAGATATACTCTACTCCGTTTATCTCAAATGTGATGAAGAGGTGCAGTTATAGGCACAAGGCAAAGTGGGTTCTTCTTATGCATAGTAATCCCAGGCAAAACATCAATATCTTGTCGGGTCATAGGAGGAGGCAATTGCCAATCAAAGTAGTAAAGGAGGTTAGCAAGAGCCAGCTCTACCGTTGCAAGTCCCATGGTTATCCCTGGACATACTCTTCGCCCTGCTCCAAAAGGATTCACTTGAAAATCTTGTCCAATGATATCCACATTGCTCTTCAAGAATCTCTCTGGTTCAAACTCATTCGGTCTTTCCCAATAGTGGGGATGTTTTGCGATTGCCCATGCATTTACGATGACCATAGTTTTGGGTGGAATTGTGTACCCCCATTATGTTGCAGACTTTCATTGTTTCCCTATGTATTAGGAGTGGAGCTGGTGGATACAATCTCAAGGACTCTTTAATCACTGCTTTCAGATATATTAATTTTGGGAGATCCTCTTCACTTACTTCACCTTTTTCACCAACTGATTCTCTTATTTCATTTTGCAACTTTTTCATTGTTGTGGGATTTTGCATCAAGACTGTCATGGTCCAAACTACTGCTGCTGTACTTGTATCTGTTCCAGCAACAAATATATCCTGTACAGAAATTAAAAATAAAATATAAATTAAAAAAAGAATAGAGGCTGAGTTTTTAATGTAATGTGTAACTAATACTTCCTCTGTTTCTGAATACTAAATTTTTACATACTTTTTAAGAATTAAAAATATAAATAACACTGTTGCTGCACTCGTATCTGTTCCAGGAATAAATATATCCCATACAGGAGATCTAAAAATAAAATACTCCCTTCGTCCCACTATAAGTTTCTCACTTTCTTTTTGTGGATGTCCCACAATAAGTTTCTAATTCCATAAAAAACAACAACACTATTTCATATATTAATAAACAAATACACATCTTCACAACTCCCATTACTTTTTCACAACTTTCTATTATTTTATACAAAAATCAACATGTGGCCCACCATATAATAATAAATAACACTACAAAAAAAATCAAGATATACCGACCGATTTACCGACCGAAATCGATGGTCGGTAAAACTGTGGTCGGTAATATTTAGCGACCGAATTTCAAATCGGTCGCTAAATTAGCGACCGTTTAAACGGTCGGTATTTAGTCGCTAAAAGAACCTGGTGTTGACCCGTTTTGTGATATTACCGACCGATTAATCGGTCGGTAAATATATAATTACCGACCATTTCAACGGTCGCAAAATATAATGTATATTACTTTTTTAATTTTTTTTCTATTTGGCGACCGTCTAATCAGTCGGTACGTATATATTTACCGACCGATAATTGGGTAGCTAATTAATAATTATTTTTTTTATTATTATTATTTTTATTTAGCGACCGCTCAATCGGTCGGTATTGATATAAATTTTTTGTGCAAAAAATTTTTTTTGGGGCTAAGGTGGTTCGAACCCAGGCCTCCAGCGTGGCTCAGCAGGGCTCGAACCACTTGGCCAAGCCCCCAACATATTAGCACATGCACTGCATCCTTTATTTGAGACATAAATGGCTCAGATTAAATCCCCCAAATTCGCGCCTGTGAGGGGTCGAACGCGCGACCTCTGGGCGTCTCAGAGGTGGCGTGACCACTCGGGCACTTGTCGTTATTGTTCATTTTTGTACAATTAATTGTATATAACTCCAAATTGAGTCACATTTTTTTTTAAAATGCTTCTAATTAAATGAGTATTGTTTCTACTTTATTTATGTATATATATATTTCATTAAATATTATAATGTTAAAAATTTATTATTTAATATTACGAAAATTTATTAATTTGTTCATTTTTTGCAATTAATTGTATTTAACTCCAAATTGAGTCACTTTTTTTTTAAAATGCTTCTAATTAAATGAGTATTGTTTTTAATTTATTTATGTATATATATATATTTCATTAATTATTACAATGTTACAAATTTATTATTTAATATTATGAAAATTTATTAATTTGTTCATTTTTTGCAATTAATTGTATTTAACTCCAAATTTTGGAGTCATGTTTTTTTTAAAATGCTTCTAATTAATTGTTTGTTGGTTGTAATTTGTTTATGTATATATATATTTCAATAAATATTATAATGTTGTAAATTTATTATTTAACATTACGAAAATTTATTAATTTGTTCAATTTAAAAATACAAATACAATTCGTTCAAAATTTTCACTTTCTTTGCATTTTTTTTAATTACCTCATCAAAATAATTTCTTTTTTATTTCTAATTTGTTTATTTTAATATTTTTCAATAAATATTTATAACCATTTGAAACTAGTTATTTTACACTACTAAAATTTAAACATTCAACATAAAATTACTCAACATCCGATATAAAAGCATCCAACATAAATAAAATTCATTGTTCAACAAAAAAAAAAAAAAAAACTACTCTGAGGAATTCAAGTTATCGTCGTCACCAAGATCGACAGCCTCCTCATCCTCAGGTTCTTCTGGTGGAATCTCAGGAAATTTTGGGACGTTCCAACCCATTGCTCTCGAGGCATTCTCAACCCAAGCCTTCATCATTTTTGCCAGGTCCTCCGTTTGCTTCATCCTATCCTTCATCCGCTTATCCTTTGTATGATATTTCTCCAATGTCTTTCTCACATCGGAGAGTTGACTTTCTACATCGGAGGAGGGGTAAGAGTTGAGGGAATATGAAGAGCTCCTCTTCTGGGATAGGCGGACTGCCTTACTGTGACTGCCCAATCCTATATACTTCCCCTTCTTCGGTTTGACCACATTCAGAAAAATTTGGTCCTCATCAATAGGGGCGGGGGAAGGATTCTGCGGGGTGGGTGCCGACGCCGTCTGAGCCTCTTCGAGGGCCTGCCTCATCTCATTCTGAAATTAAACAATAATCATAATTATAATTTAATATTAATTAGTATAATTCATAAAATGATTAATTAGAACATAAATTATAATAAAATACATACGTGAAGCTCGGTGGTGCAGCCATAAGTGGACTGTCCAGTCTCCCCAACCGGGTGAGCAAAATGCATCGACTCGATGAGGGTGGGCTTCTGTCCGTGATGCGCCTCCTGTACAAAAAAAACTTTTTAATAAAGTGAAATTAATAAATTTAAATGTGAGTATAATAAAAAATGAAATACTTACAAAAGTGAGACCATGCTCGTAAATCGTCCGGGAGCCTGCTCGATGTATGGCTATGCCTTGCCCGGTGGGGTCGCTCCTCTTATTTTTTCTGGTCGTCTCGGTCCTCGCAACATGCTTCGGATCTAGCCAATACTGGACTAGTCCCTTCCAGATATTGCGGCCCTCTTCGTCCGTCCCCATATTTTGACTGATTCCCTGTTTCATCCACTTGTCTTTGAACTCGAAGACCAAGTCTTTCATGCGGCCCTGCGCTTTTTCGTTGAATAGAGTACGCACCGCATCCTCGTGTCGCGGTTCCCACACTCAGAGCTTCTGCAATAAATTAAATTAAATAATAAATTTAAAATTAAATAATACTAATAATATATATATATACCTTATACTCGTAAAAAAATGCTTTCTTCTTGGAAGCTGGAACTTTAGACCACGATCCGACTCCATAAGGCCAGACAACACTTCTCAGTGCATTCGTGACCAACCCAGAAGCCTTATTACTCGGAATCAAGCTGCATAAATAATTAGGTATTAATATTATAAAACAATTAGGTATTAATATAATAAAAAAACTTACATTCCGCCAGACGGCTTTATTGGTTGCCGAGTATCTACTAAAGGATGCTGTCGGGATGAAGAAGCTCCGACAGCAGAAGAGGATCCCACTTCAAAGTTAGGAGGGATCAGATTATGAAACTGCTCGATCCGTACCAGAGGTAAAGGCAGGACCGTCCGTCTCCCTCTCCCCCTCCCTCTTCCTCTTCCTCTTCCTTTTCCCCTCTCTCCTCCCTCTCCAGTCTCTCCTCCCTCTTCCTGATTCATCTATTATGAAAACATAATCAACAATAATCAACCAATAATACTAATCAACAAATACTCATAACAATACTAATCAACAATAATCATAATACAATACTAATCAACAATAATCAACTAATAATACTAATCAACTAATAATATTAATCAACTAATAATACTAATCAACAATACTCATAACAATAATCAACTAATCAACTAATAATCATAACAATAATACTAATCAACAATAATCATAATACTTCGTAAACAATATACAATATAAACAATAAACTATACATATATAATAATCTAACAATAATAATCTAACAATATACAATATAAACAATACTAATATAACAATATAAACAATAAACTATACATATATAATAATCTAACAATAATAATAAACTATACATATATAATAAACAATAAATTATACATATATAAACTACCTTTCACCGGCGGTAGGCGATTGTAGGCGGCGACGGCAGTAGGCGGCGGTAGGCGGCGACGGCAGTAGCGACGACGGCGGAGGGAAGAGGAGAGGAAAGGAAAGGTTTTTTGTTTTTATGAAATGATTCTGTGAAACAAAACACTTTTAATCAGATTTTTAAATTTAGCAACCGCCAAAGCGGTCGCTAATTAAAGTTAGGGTTTGCCACGTGTCCTCCACCGACTAAGTCCGTTTATTAGTCAAAGTTATTAATTAGCGACCGCCAAAGCGGTCGCTAATTAAAAATCAAATTTTTTTACCGCGTACTTTAGGCGGTTATGCTATTATTAAATTATAATGAATTTTATTTATATAGCGACCGCTTTAGCGGTCACTAATTTAAGAAATATATTTAGCGACCGCTTTGGCGGTCGCTAATTTAAGAAATATTTATAAATTTAATTATATTAATCATATATCCCTATATAAACAACAATATCAACACAAATTTCAATTAACTATATCAACAACAATATCAATTAACTATATCATCAATAAAAATCAATTAACTAATAATAATACTAATTATCTTCATCATTTTCATCATCGTCATCATTTTCTTCATCTTCATCATCTTCTTCATCTTCACCATCTACTTCATCTTCATCATATCTTCTTCATCATCATCATCATCATCATCATCATCATCATCATCATCATCATCATCATCATCATCATCATCTTCATCTTCATCTTCATCATCTTTTTCATCTTCCTCTTTTTCTCCATCCACTTCGTTGTCAACAATTACCTTATCGGGATATGCAGCATCTAAATCCACAGAAAGATTGATACCTTCGTCAAGAGCTACTGTTTGAGCCTGTTGCACTTCAGTTTGGAACAGTTCTTCAAATTGTGCAGTGTCTCCTTTGGATGAAGTAGGAATTTCCACCAACGACCTTGCCTTGACCTTACACACTGTTCTTAAGTTCGGTTAGCCTGAAACCGGATACTTGCAGTAATATACCTGAGATGCTTGTGATGCAAAGATGAATGGGTCGTATGCAGCTGGGTATTTTTTGTTGATGTTAATATCAACAATCTTGTAGTTTGCATCGACTCTTTTCCCTCCTCGTCCTGGATCATACCATTCACAAAAGAACATAACAATTTTTCTCGAAGGCCACCCTGGATATTCGACTTCAACGACTTCTTGCAACACACCATACTGCTCGATCGGTGCTTCATTGTAATTTCCACTGGTAACACAAACACCGCTGTTTGAAGTGGCTTTTACTGAAGTATACGCAGTTGTGTGAAATTTATAACCATTTAAATAGTACCCATTATAACATGTCACTTGTCGAAGTGGTCTTTTGCTCAAAGCTTCAAGATGTGGATTGTGAAGCTGATTGTTACTACCCTATACATATTAAAATTTTAGAACATTATTGAAATACACATTTTCTAATATGAAATAGTGTTACATACCATTTTTTGGCGAACTGCTTCATAAACCTCTGCTTATGTGATGCCTGGTTCTTGTTGACGAGTTTGCTCACAAAACATCCTACATATAACAAATATTCGTATAAAAACAATAACATATTTACAATATATTTGTAAAAATAATAAATTAATCACTCTATATATGGTTGAATGTCGGGCGTATTCATCAAGACGTACGATTGTATCATCTCTTCTTCCCAGTCATTTTGAAAATACCGTTTGGTCCCTTTACCCAGTGGTCGACCAACATGTAAGAATATAGACAACATACCTTCGAACTCACTAAGAGGATGTTCTTCTCCCCGGCCATCGTAGTTGCGAGGCTCATTTCTGACCCTGGTTTGAACTTGATCGCCAAAATAATAAGAACAGAATGTTCCAACCTCTTCAGTGACATATGCATTAACAATGGATGCTTCAATGCGTGCTGTATTTCCAATATTACGTTTCAAGTTGTGCAGATACCTAAATACAAAAATATTCAATTGATCAATATTTAATATAATTAACAAAAAACTTTAGAATAATAATACTTACCTATCGAAAGGGTACATCCACCTATACTGTAAATGAACAGGTAAGTGCTCCATCGAGTCAAAGAAGCTGGGTGGAAAAAACTGTTCTAACTTGCACAGTATAACAGGGATGTCTCTATCCAAACGCTGCATGTCATCCACTGTAATCATTGAGGAAGTTAAGTCTCTGAAAAATAGACTTAATTCCGTGATCACACTCCATATATCCTTTGGAAGTGCGTACCGAAAGGCAATCGGTAGCAACCGTTGCATAAAAATAGGACAGTCGTGACTTTTCATCGTAGTACCTTCAGTGTTTCTGGCTCAAACGACCGACCCATGTTCAACACGTAATTGTCTGAAAAACGCAAATCCTTCACCCATTGAAATATTTTTTTCTTATCTACTCTGGAAATTTGGTAACTTGCTTGTGGCCACTCACCTGCTCGTCGACCACTGGAGAGACTAGGACGAGAACAGAACTCACTTAACTCTTCTATGGATTTTGCAGTGTCTATGGTCTTGCCTTCTGTATTAAGGATCGTGTGGAACAAGTTATCAAACACATTCTTCTCTATATGCATCACATCCAAGTTGTGTCTAATCAATAATTTACTCCAATAAGGCAAGTCTCAAAAGATGCTTCTCTTCTTCCAACCTCCAAGGATCCGTTTATTGTGTTTCATTGCACCCTCCTCAGTCGTTTTCCACAAGTCAGTTACTGTAACCTCTCTCAAGAACGAATCACCTGAAATAAAGTGTGTATGGTTAAACTAAATTGATAAAACTCTTTTCATAAGTAAGTAGTGATTAAAATATAAACAATATTTATATACCTGTTCGAACTCATGGCCTTAGACGCTTTACATCATTCCCCTTTAGAAAGTGCACTTTGTCCTTCCGGAATTTATGATCATTACATAGAAACTTCCGATGGTTATCGAACCATGATACCTTTTTACTCAGTGGAAGATAAAATGCATCAGATCCATCCATGCAGTACGGGCAAGCTTATTTTCCAGCTGTCGACCACCCAGATAACATAGAATATGCTGGAAAGTCGCTGATGGTCCATAAAACAACAGCCCGTAATGTGAAGTTCTCCTTCCTGTACACGTCATATGTCTCTACTCCCGTATGCCACAAATATAATAACTCATTAATCAGTGGCTGAAGGTAGACATCTAGGTTATGCTTAGGATTCTGAGGACCAGGCACCAAGACAGTGAGAAATATGTGTTGAGGCTTCATGCACAACCAAGAAGGTAGATTGTACGGAGTCAGTAACACAGGCCACAACGAATACTTCTTCCCGTGCATACCGATTGGAGCAAATCCATCTGTGCACAGGTCAAGCCTCACATTTCTCTTCTCACTCACAAAATCTGGAAACTATCTATCAAGATGTCTCCACGCATTAGAGTCTGCAGGATGACACATCTCTCCGGAATTCTCATCAGAACACTCCTCAGCATGCCATCTCATGTATTTTGTAGTGGCACTCGACTGATACAACCTCTCTAGACGAGGAGTGATGGGAAGATAATACATAGACTTGAAAGATGTCTTCTTCCTACGATATGAGGGTTTGAACCTAGGGTAGTTGCACATCCTGCACTGATCGATGCTCTCGTCGTCGCCCCAAAATAGCATGCAACCATTGGTACAACAATCAATCTTCTCAAATGGTAAACCCATATCCTTCAAGAGCCTCTTACTTTGATAGAAATTTTCTGGCGCTGTGTTCTCTTTAGGTAGTGCCCGTTTGAACAACTTTGCAAATTGATTGTAGACTTTCTGACTCACTTTGCCTTCAGTTTTGATGGACAACATCTGAGCATTGAATGATAATTGTGTCTCAGTATCACAACCAGGAAACAGTTTCTGATCGACATATTTAAGCATCTAAAAAAATCTCTGCGAATGAGGATTTGGTTCCTCTTCCATGTGGTGACCTCCCAAACCAGACTCATCAATCATCGTATGATAGCTTTGGAATTCATCCACCAGTGTCTTAGAGCATGGAGTAGGTGAATCACGGCTCAAACCACCAATCTCAAATCTCTCACCTCCACTACTACGAAACTGATCATAGAAGGCAACCACTGCTTCAAGATTATAATTCCACCGGTTTTTTCCATGTACGGTCTAATTGTAATAGTATGGAGTAAAACCAGACATCACGAGATGAATTAGAACCTCATCATTGCTAAAAAAACTCTTTTTACCGCACTTTTTTTTTTTAAAAAGGACATCTACTCTGGCCATACCTATCCATGCAGTGTGGATTAAGAGAGTCAGACTTAGTAAACTCATGAATGTTCTTGTAAAATTCAGGGTTGATCGATCCTTGTATCAGACGAGGCATTTGATACATCCAATGACGATCAGGGAGTTCCATCTGATTTAAAATAAGAATATACCACATTAGAATTGTAAAAAAATTCGCCAGAGTTTTGACTGTAAACAAGCATATCCAATTTTTTAAAACAAAAAATCCAATATATATAATCATACATCAATTACACTACAAAATTCTAACAAATTAAATTAGGATTAATCTCCAATAAAAATAGATATATCCATAAATAATTAATGTACAACATGCAAATGATGCTAAACTTAAACGGTAAATATGTAAAAACGTACCGTCAAATTGAAGCAATGAGCACAATGTGACAATGGACCCGAACGATTGCAACCAACACGTTGAAATAATATTCCTTCACATTTCAGAGATTTATTTTCTTGTATAGTAAAGGTTGCTCACCATGAGTAGAGCTTTCACATGATTCCATGTCAAACCAAGAGAGTAAGATTTGTCTTCCTTTAGTTGGATCAAAAGATCAAGAATATTGTTG
>JAPKLY010000195.1:772179-787129 GCA_026898435.1 Prunella vulgaris
TTGTGAATTTCATTATTTGTTACATATGTTATCACTATAAAGTAGCATATTTTAGCGATTGAATTAGTGATTACGGTCGCAAAATGCAAATTAAATTAACTAGCGGTCACAAATTATTGAAAACATAATTTTTATTTACGATGACCATAGTTTTGGGTGGAATTGTGTAGCCAATTATGTTGCAATATTTCAATGTTTCCCCATTAATTAGGAGTGGAGCTGGTGGATGCAATCTCGAGGACTCTTTACTTACCGTTTTCAGGTATACTAATTTTGGAAGACTATCTTTCATTTACTTCACCTTTTTCACCAACTGATTCTTTTTTTTTTTTTTTAATGTATAATATGTATCAATAGAACACAAAACCAAAAAAAAAAAAAAAAGGTAACATATGAAAGATATTTAAGGTTATATATATATATATATATTAGACATCTTCTAATACATTCATAGTCTTAAATATTTTTTATCATATGAGGAATTATATTAAGCCATAATAAAGTATGCAATGATAGAGTTACCAAAAGTTGGGTTCTTCTTCAAAGATAGAATTACCAAAAGTTGGGTTCTTCTACAAAGATAGAGGTATCAAAAGTTGGGTTCTTCTACAAAATAGAGTTACCAAAAGTTGGGTTCTTCTACGGCAGGTATAGTGTTCGCTTGTCTTACGTCAAAAATTTAATAAAAAAGTGGACACATATTTGGTTTCGTTCTAAGCGATCAAGCTTCATCAAGGTGAAATAATTAATATTTTAATATATATTTAACTAAAATAATTTTATATTTTAAAAAAATATAAATTTGAAATATCATGTTTATATTAATTTAATAATTGATAAACTTAATTATTAACATCTCTTGAATTAATTCGGCATATAATTTTCTTTTAAAAAAAGAATCCTAATTTTTATGTCTCTTTCTGAGGGACAATGAAGAACACAATCTAAAATTGACGCAATAATTAAATTTATCGAATGTGTTCAATTCAAGAATTATAAATGAATTTTTCTTATTTCTTCTTCTATTTGATCTTTTCCTCCTAATCCTTAACTACAATTTAGAATTCTCCCTTCAAGTCAGATTCAGGTATAACGTCCAGCTTAATTTAGTTAATGGTATAGTTTATAAGTTGTCGTATGAGGTTTTAAGTTAAATTGTGCGCTTGTTTAAGTGTTAAAAAATTAGAGGACTAAAAGTGAGAAAAAAGAAATTAGGTGTTAATTTCAAATTTTGGTCATGACATGTGTTAATTGGACCATTTACGAAGTGTTTAATGTAGGATTAAATTGGGGAAAATTAGGATTTAATATTTATTGATTTTATTGAGGTTATAATATTCATATGAGGGTGTTTGTTAGGATTCTCTTTCTAAGTGGATTATGTGGCTTACAGGTTGAAAATTCCAGTTTCTTACAGGGTGCTTATTCATCATCCCTTTAAATCTTGTTATATTGTTTCATTTAATACATATGTTATTCTATGAAAAAAATTTATTTCTATAAAATTAAATAAATATTTGTGAATAATGAATATTTGTTCTTCTAGTATAACAAACATTTTGCTATTGCATTATGTGAAAAATTATTTATTCTATAAAAACAAATGAATATACGTAAAATAACAATATTTTATAAGATAGTAACACACATTTGTCTACAAATTTGTGTTACTATAAGGACAAATGTGTGTTACTATATGGGAAAAATATATTTTTATGAGAATAAATATGTGTTTCTTAATTTATTCATCATCCCTTTAAATCTAGGTATATTGTTTCATGTAATACATATGTTATTATATGAAAAAATAATTATTTCTATAAAAATATTTAAATATTTGTGAATAATCAATATTTGTTCTTATAGTAACACACATTTTTCTCTGGCAATATGAGAAAAATATTTATTCTATGAAAAAAAATGAATATATGTAAAATAACAATATTTTATAAGATAGTAACACACATTTGCTCTAATAGTAACACATACTTGCTCTCCAGTTTTTGTTACTATATTGGCAAATGTGTGTTACTATATGGGCAAATCTGTGTTATTATAAGGACAAAATGCATTTTTATAAGAATAAAAATGTGTTTTTAATTTAATCAGCATTCCTTTAAATTTAGGTATAATGATTCATGTAATAACACACTTTTTATTATTTTATATGTGATAAGTTTACATATTTTGTGTTCATTAATTCTTGATTTATGGTTGATAAGTTTACATATTTTGCATGTGATGTTGAACATTGGTTTGGGATAGTGTTGCATGACATTAAGCAAGATGATGATCACGTTTTGATGCAATTATTCCCTTATTTTTGTCGTTTCATTGCTCGAGGACGAGCAATACTCTAGTTTGGGGGGTGATTAATTAAAGTCATATTTGCATCAACTTCATGCTCATTTTGATACGATTTTTTATTGTTTTGATTGCAATAATTGATTATTGATCCTTTTGTGCAAGAAAGTTGATTTTATAGGTTAAAATGGGCAAAATCGAGGAAATCACGATTAGAAAGCTGAAATGACGTGATCCGAGCACTTGAGGAAGCTTAGATGATCAAGGAGAAGACCCTAGGAAGCTTGGAAGAGCCATAGGATCAAAACAGAAAAAGTCAAAATCGAACATTGGAATTGAAGCGTTGACCGAGCGCTGACTAGATATTGACTGAGTGTTGATTAGTTGATGACCGAGCGAAATCCACATGCACTCAGGAGAAGCCCACGCTCGATCACACGTTGAGGAGCGCTCGATCATCCATGATCGAGCACTGTTACATTGATGATCGAGCCAGACTCTGAATTTTGGCTAAGTTGAGGGCAAGTTCATCTTTTCGCGCGTTTAATGAAGGGCAATTGAGTCTTAATGATTGGAGCACTATATATACCACAAGGATCAGATTTTGGAGGCATAATTCCACATTCTTAGATTCATTTTCTTAGATTAGTTTAGAGAGAGAATCAGAGGTAGTTACCAATTAGATTAGAAGTTAATTTTTAATCTTCTTTCTTCGATTACTTTTAATCCGTCTGATAGATCGTTAATCCGTTTTTTGTATTAGAATCCCCATTGAATTCTCAACATTCGTACGGTAGCATCTAGCATTTTGAGTTTCGGATCAAGAGTTAGCCATAGGAGGTATTTTCATTGTTCTTCATTTTCTCCAACAATTGGTAAGATTACTTGTTATTTCTTTCATATTAGTGTTAATCATGAATGTTCGTAGCTTAATTGTTGTTTTGATTTGTCAATTGGCCATGGGCTAATTCCTTTGTTGCATTGGTGTATGAATACTATGGTGTAGTTTAGTAGCTTGTTAACATATGCATTAATGAGTGATCTTGATGGATTAATTCTCTAATTTGATGATTTATTGAACTCTTGGTGTAATCACTTGGATGTTTTGAGTCTATGTGAGTTTGCTACACATGAGAATTGAGTTAACTCATTGAAGTTGTTAATTGAGATTTGTGCGCACCAAGTGTTTGTATTAATGTTTTTATGTCAATGAGAATTGCTTAGCAGCTAAGAACCTCTCAAATGGATTATTAGGTGTTGTAGAGAGATCTAAGCACTTCTCTAGACTTGATTAAGACATTAAGTGATCTTATGCATGCTAGGATTGATAAGTTGCTATATGAACCATAGTTGAAGTACTCCAATGCACACAACCCCAACACTTGCTCACTTTGCATAAGGTGATAGTTAGCATTTACTTTTCTTTGTCAAAGGTAGACAGAATTTAAGACCCTTCTTGTTTTCTTTAGCTAATCACCTTAGTAAATAATTAATATTAGCTTGGTCTCACATCGTTTCCCTGTGTTTGATATTATTACTTATTTAACTTGTCTCAACAACAACGTCCACGTACACTTGCGTGATTGCAATACATGAATTAGGCAAACACTATCACTGTAAAATAGCGCATTTTAGCGATTGAATTAGTGACTGGTTTACGATCGCAAGCGGTCGCTAAATGCAGATTAAAATTAGCTGGTAGTCGCAAATTGTTTTGTTGACCAATTAGCGGTCATTTTGAGGGTCACTAATTTAGAAAGTAAATTGGCGACCGCTCTATCAAACATCGTCAATTATCGAATTTGAATTAGATAGTTCATCAATAATGATCTGATTCAGTTTTTTGTCTAGCAACCGCCTAGATCCCCGCTAAATAGAAAAATGTGATCACTAAATTCTGAATGTAGATCAAATTATGCTCTTTATTCTTCACTACTTTTTTTCGAAAAGAATATAGAGAATGAGTCGAAAATTTTTTTGTTTGCAGTAAAAATTCTGCTGAAATCTTTTATAATTAACAAGTGTTACATTCTTAATTTGAAACAGATTAAATTTTCTTATTGTAGTTGGATGTACAAAATGCCTCCTATGATATAAGAACTGATCAACTTTGAGTTTTGCCAGAAATTTGATGAATATATTGAGTTTGTCTCTCGTCTTTCAAATTGGATGGATTGTTGTGGTCAGATTAGATGTCTGTCTATAGATAAAAAGTACAGTAATAAGAGGGGATTAATACCAAAATCGTCCCATAACAATGTAATATTTCAATTTAGTCCCATAACAATTCAAATCTAACCAAAATAGTCCCAATTCATTGGAAATAATATAAAATAACATCGTTTTACTCAAGTGTTATATTTCTTGGCGAAATTGGCTCACGCGGAACATTAATAAAATGATGTCATTTTATGTCATTTCCGATGACTTGGGACCATTTTGGTTAGATTTGAATTGTTATGGGACTAAATGAAATGTTACATAGTTATGAGACTAAATTAAAATATTACATAGTTATGGGATCAAATCGAAAAAGTGAAAAAGTTAATGGATGATTTTTGTATTAATCCCGTAATAAGAGATTCTTTAATATTTGATGAGGTTAAAACTCATCTCGTGAGGGTTGGTTTGGTTCATTGTTACAATTGGACCAAACATGTCTAAGAGCGATGGAATTTAGATATCAAAACAATGATGGCATTTTATCGTCAGTGGAGTAGTGGTGGCTCGAGTCATGATCCGTATGCTCAATTCGAACCATATGTGGATTAGGGACATGAATTATATAGGTATCAAATGATGATTAATGAGTATATTTTGGGTGTTCATCACATAGCTATGGAGGAGCAAGGAATCAAATCCTAGTTCGAAGAAATTAATTTGATGAATTTTAAAAAATAAGACTCAATTTGGACTTATATACAACTAAATAGATAAAAAAACTAATAATTTATATTTTTGGGTAGTATAAAATTATATATTCATAAAATTTAAAAAACTTTCTTTAAAAAAAATATATAAAATAGAAATAAAAAGGAATTAATTTGATGAATCTAAAAAAACGTGACTCAATTTGGATTAATAATTTTTTGTAGTATAAAATATTAAGTTAATAAAATAAAAAAGTTATTGAAATATATACGTAAATAAATTAACCATGTGAGTTTTCTCATCTTGCCACCGGGCTCCTCCCTTGATAGAGTAACCCGAGTTCGATTTCCTTTAGGAACGTATTCTTGGAGTATTTGGGGACTTGGTGAACTAACTTCTAACTACTAACAACAAACATTTACCAACAAAAAAACATAAATAAACTAGAAATAAAAAGAAATTAATTTGTTGAATTAAAAAAAGTGACTCAAGTGGGTTCTTGACCAAGTGCTTCGATCTCCCCTAGGCCCGTGTTGGGGCGGATTCGAACCCAATTAGTCCTATTTACCTAAGTGGGTCCTTGACAAAGTGGTTCGAGCACCACCAAGCCTGAGTTGGCGCGGATTCGAACCCATTAATTAGTCTTAATTGTTATTTATGTAAAAGATTAGCGACCGCTTTGCGATTGCCAATAATTATATCACGACCACACTATATTTATTTTAAATATATTTAATAATTTAAATATTATTTAACGATCGCCTAAATCGATCGTTAAATAATACTTAGCGACTGTTCCTAAAAGGTCACTAAATGGTACTCATTCGAGTCAAGACCGGGTCATTTTCGCAACAGTGCAGACGGTCGTTAATTTGGCAATTGGTGCCAAGAAGGATCACTAAATTTAGCACCACAGTTTTAGCGATCACCTGTACACTATCGTTAAACATTATTAGCTATAAAAGAACGATCGTTAAATCGGTCGCCATAATATTTTTTTTGTAATGTATAATATGTAACAATAGAACACAAACTAACATAAAAAAAATATGGTAACATGCATATGAAGGATATATAGAACATAGAAATAGAATAACAATATATTTAAGGTAACATTTATATATATATATATATATATATATATATATATAGGCCAAGTCTCATTTGCACCAGTTACACGGATCCTAGATCCGTGTAACTGCCCCACCCATTATACTCATCCGACCCGCCCAGCCAAAATGGATCTATATAAAAGGAGTTTCTTAAACTTCTCTTCATTCGTACTTCTTCTCCGTCAATTTTGGGGATCGAGCGACACAATTTCCAGCGTCAATTGGATGAGAAATCAGACGGTGGCCACTGCGTGAATGAGCAGTTGCAGCGCGGCGGCGCTTCTGCAGAGTTACGGCAGAGGGGTAGTTTGGGCAATTTCTGCAAAACGGTGCGAAGTCGAATTTAGGCAGTGTGTGTGCTTGTAGTCGCGGCTGTGGCAGCTTTGAGTTTTGATTTCAGTGGATTTGGGCTTGTTGTTGTAGATTGTAGAGGTAGGCATGGTGGTTGTGGAGTAAATTGCAATTGATTCCGGTAGTGTCAAAATGGAAATGGCCACTGCCCATCGCTCGATTTAATTTTTCTTTTTAGTATAAAGTTGTGTAACTTTTGTTTGTAAAATTGTGTAACTTTTCAGCGTAAAATTGTGTAACCCTTCAGTATAAAATTGTGTAACTTTTCTGTGTAAAGTTGTGTAACTTTTCAGTATAAAATTGTGTAACTTTTCTGTGTAAAGTTGTATAACTTTTAATTTTACAGTAGTGTTAATATAATAGTATAATTTCAGTGTATTGCTTGAAGTTTGAGGAGTGTGGTAAGTTGTGTCATCATTGCTTAAGAATTTTTCTTGTCAAATTTGTGCAAAGAATACTAGACATTTACATAAAAAAAAAACATGGACAAAAATAGCTAAATCAAATGTGTGAAAAAAAAATTCAATGACTTTCAGTATAAAGTTATGTAACTTTCCAGTATAAAATTCTTGAACTTTTCTGTTTACGCACAAAAAATTAGTGCGAGTAGAGTTTCGAACCGTCGACCCCTTTTTTCATAAGAGTGAATGTAGCCACCTGACTACAAACAAATTATGTGATTAAATCCGAACTTTATAATATATGAAGGAGCTGCGAAAACGGGTCATAAGTTGACCCAAATGCATGTGCACCAAGTGCTCAAGTGACCCACTCATAAATATATATATATATATATTAGACATCTTCTAATACATTCAATCTTAAATATTTTTTATCATATAAGTGTAACACCCAAGATTTAGCTACTGCTTTTCGTCCCCTAACTTTTCTTTTTGGCGTGCATAGTTTATTTTTTTAGTTTAGTCCCTTAAGTTTTGTGCTTTAGTATTTTATCCTTTGTTTAGTATTAGTTCTTAATCCTTTTAGTATTAGAAGGCCTTTAGAAATTAAGTTGCAATACTTTTTGGATTTAGAAGTAATACTTAAGTTCGAATCATTAAGCTTTAATAATATTTAGAGTTTTAATCCTTTAAGATTAGAATTAATTAGAAATTAGGATTTAATTGGGATTAGATTTTAATTTCTCTTTAAGAAATTCGAAATTATTAAGAGAAGGATTTTAGGAGAGAGGAAATTCAAAGTTTGTTACAAGAATGAGGGTAAATTTGGAAGAATCAAGGTTTAGAGTTAGTTAGAGTCCTAATATTTGATTAAGAGAGATATGATGATATTTATGGGCTAAATTTCGAAATTTCAGCCATAAGAATTATTAAATTGAAGTCTTAATGTTATTAAATTATTATATTGGAGATATTAGAAAGATTTGCCAAGATATGACTAAGACTTCCCAAGATTTCTTCATATATGTTCATTATCCCTTTTCATTCATGGACATTCGGTCATATTAAATTTATTTCCACCAAGATATTATTTCTAAGATCTTAACCCAAGATTTGTACATCGTACATCTACAAGTTTCGGTCACTTTCAATTTTTACATCCAAGATATTATTCAAACCAAGATTTCATTATTTAAGTCCTACAATTTTTGAATTTTCCCCTATTGCAAGTGAGATATATTTTATTTTCCAAGATATCTTCAAGATTTGATCATGAACCAAATATTTCTTTCCTTCCCTATAATTTTCGTCCAGCATATATTTTCCAAGCATAATATTCATTAAATCTTCATATATTCATCAAGATATTATATTAAGCCCAATATCTTTCCATCCTATAAATATAAGACCCCTCTTGGCATCAAGCTTACACCTATACCTTAGTAAATTTCGAGAATATTGAGAGAGAGAGAGAGAGAGAGACATCCGAAAGTTAGGACTTAGAATTTTGAGAATTCGAGATTCACTTGAGGAAGAGGAAGTTGGAGGATCGATTCAAGAATTAGGAGGCCAATCGTACACGCACACACACAAATCGTATTTCTTTCAAAGAATATCAAGGTGGGGATTCATGGTGAAAAAGTGGTAAAACGGTTCGATTTTTAAATATTTAGTTTGATGTGTTTATGTGCTAAAAGAATGGATACTCTTATGTAGTATCAACCAATGAGTGCTCTTAAGTAGTGCCAAATTAATGGATATCCTTATGTGGTATCAAAGAATGGACGCTCTTAAGTAGTGTCAAAAGAGATGCGCTTAAGTCGTATCAAAGAATGTAAAAGTTGGTATGTTTTCATGTATGCATGTCCTTTATATTTAGACTTCGAACTAACTTTCCCCACGGAGTGATTATTTATGATTACTCACCCCTTTCACCAAACTATTTTTCAGATTATGTTGAGTAAGGGACGAGGTGGTCATGGTGAAGGCGTGTGGATGTGGGAGATAACGAAGAGATGAAAAGATAATTTCACACGAAAGGTTGAAGCTTAATTAGTTTATTTTAATTTGATTAAATTTCCGTAATTTTATTTTAATCGCATGAAGGATTTAATTTGGATTTATGAATTTATGATTATTCTGGTACTTAGACATTATTTTATAAAATTAGACTTTTGAAAAGATTTGTCAAATAGTATGATTTTATTTTATGTGATAGGTTATGGATTATTCTAAGTATTAATCATGTTTTAGAGTATTAATTTGTTAAGAATTTAATTAATTAGCATATTTATGTTTTAGGGCAGAAAAATATCGTGTCTTATGTGTTTATGTGTTATGAATTAAGTTGCATGTGAAAAGATATGATTTATGGTCCTATATATTAATTAGAGTCCTTAATTTTGTATGACTTGAATTAATGTTTTATAAGTCCATTAATTCCAAATTTTTCACAGTGTAATTGCCATGAAAAATTATGTTTGTAAACTAAATTTCATGATTTTGTCAATAGTAGAAGTCTAGGGTCAAATTTTAGTCCTTTAATTACCTTGTATGCGACTTTTATGAAAGAATCATGAAGATTTCGTTAATAAAATATTTTTATCAGTATTATATGATTTATTAAATATTTTAGACGTGATTATTTAATTAGTAATATGAGATTTGATAAAAGAATGATTTTCTAATAAACTAGTGGACTGTTTTCGAAAATATAAGTTCTACAGTTGTATACGAATTTTTATGTAAATTTATAAGTTTAAACTGATATTATGTGATATGTTAAGTTGGAATTATTTAGGTTGCATGTGGATTTAATTATTTGGGAATTATTATTATGTTTAATAGTTATTATTATTCAAGGCATGTATTTTTGTGTTAAGTTTTTAATTGATGATTTATGTAAGAGAATTATGTTTTAAATTTAAAGAGTTTTAAAGAAAATGAAAAATTTATTTCAAAGATTAGTTAGTTCACGCCCAAAAAGATTATTTTCAAAAATTATTAAAGACTTCCGCTGTTTATAAAAATTGGGGTGCAATAAGGAATTATATTAAGCCATAATAGATGTACTCACGGGGTGAATTAAAGTATGCAATGATAGTTACCAAAAGTTGGGTTCTTCTTCAAAGATAGAATTACCAAAAGTTGGGTTTTTCTACAAAATAGAGTTCCCAAAAATTGGGTTCTTCTACAAAATAGAGTTCCCAAAAATTGGGTTCTTCTACAGCAGGTATAGTGTTCTTCTACAAAATAGTCTTACGTCAAAAAATTAATAAAAAAGTGGACACATCTTTTGTTTCGTTCTAAGCGATCTAAGCTTCATCAAGGTGAAATAATTAATATTTTAATATTTATATTTAACTAAAATATTTTTATAATTTAAAAAAATATAAAAATATTTATAGGTATATAAATTTAAAATATCATGTTTATATTAATTTAATAATTAATAAACTTAATTATTAACACCTCTTGAATTAATTGGGCTTAAAATTTTCTTTTCATAAAAGAACCCTAATTTTTATGGGTCTTTCGTTGGGACAATGAAGAGCACAATTTAAAATTGACGCAACAATTAGACTTATTGAATAATGATCTATATATAGATAATTTAAAATTGATGATCTATATATAGATAATGATCCACACAACTGCGTGTGTAGTTTCTCGTAGAAATTTTACAAAATATAGAATAAGATAGCTAGATTTGGAATAAAAAATTATGTATATATCTTTATATCATATTAGTTTTTATTTATAAAGAAAAAGAATCCCAAAATTACATCTGCAAGGTCTTGTCTAGCTGTAGTTTAAACAACTATACAGCTGTAGACTTCTCTTTTAAAACTATAACTTCCTTAGCCATTAATTATTAGTAACCACTTTAAGGAATAAGGTGATTATATAAATAAAAAAGAAAAAGTTCAAACCCACATGCCGGGTTACAGGAAGGAATACGTAGGTGAGATGGACCTCATTAAAAACCTTACCGTAAACCACCCTTGTGGACAAACTGGTCGGAGGAGAAAAAGAGTGCCACCATCTACAGGGTAGCATGTCATCCACTCATTGCATGGATGCAGAATAGGTAAGGAACTAAATTATTTAAAGTAACCGTAGGGTGAAAACTCCAGTTGTTAATAATATAATCCAAATCATTACAACAATATGGAGAGGACGTTGAAACGTCATTGGGCAGACCAAATGCAGATGAAGTATGTGTTCATGCAGTAGGGGAGACCTGCATGGATGTTGTAGTATTCGAAGTTTTTTTTCCATTGTGACATAGTGCTTTCGTTACAGTTTAGCAGAATGTACCTATGAATTGTGGAGCTCACATATATTTTAACAACAAAAAAGCAGCAAGAGGAGAATAAGAACTAAACAATTTTCCCTACGCCTACTCGGATCAAGAAGGCTGGCCCATGCCTTACCACCTCTATACTGACTAATCCCCATAAGAAGAGACGGGTGATGGAAAATAAGGTATATTCTACATATTCTTGATTATGGTAACAATTTGAAATGTATTGACATAATGTTTGTATGTGTATGAACAATGGCATGTGTTGGGACAATCTGAGTACTTTGATTAGATCCCAAAACCCGTGATGATTTGCCTAAGTACAGTAATCAGGATAGTCTAGATCAGGATTAGTCAGGCTAGAGTCCAGGGGGAACGTGTTGAAGACTGAAGATTGATAGAGTCGACCTTGAAGTCTTTTGTCTGAAGTGCGCCTCACCCTGAAGTAGTCAGTGTAACTCTTGGAGTTGTCCTGATATGAAGCTGAAGACCGAAGAACCTGAAGACCCATCCTAAAGACTATCCAAGACAATATCACTGACTTATGTTCCTATTGAGTACACTAAGCATGATCAGGTCAGGACTGAGTCAGTGAAGGGCAGTGTAACCAATCAGGCCAAGCTTAATGCTTGTAAGACCTGACTTAGGCCTTGGATCAGTTTATCTGATCCATGTAAGTCCAAAGTAAAAAGGTTACATATGCTATGGGACAGTTGACATTTATGTTAACTCCTGAGACAAAAAACAATGTCAGTGGACTCCATTAAAGACAAATATTCATCCTGAGTAAATGACAAGAAACTCGGAGACTTGAATGAACTAGGAAGGACAAGTGTCTAACGAACAACTAGCCGTCAGTATGGAGAGCCAATCGTCTTTCGACACGTATGTATGGAGTCTGCACAGCAGTTAATGCGGCATTCAATACGTCTCAGAGTTGCAGGGGATGGGACAGAATTTCCTGATTAAGCATGGGAAAAAGGTCAACAAGTACATCTAGCCTGCAACCACCCTAAAATAGGAAGATTTGGGTGGATCTCCTCCAACAGATCTATTTCAAATCTCTCCTATAAATACAGAGAACCTTGCACCCATTCAAGGTTATGGAAAATTTCCAAGTGAAAGAATCTCAAGAATCCAAGCACTCAAAGCATTCTTTGAACAACTTGCAATGCCTAGCATGCATAAGTATCACTAGATGTACAAATCAAGCCATAAGACTCTATCAAATGCTCAAGTCCTCACTTAAAAACCTAATCCTCTAATTGAGTAGTTTTAGGCTCCTAGCAATTCTCAATGACATAGAAACCATAACACAAACACTTGGTGTGCACAATTATCCATTAAGAAAATCATTGAATTAACTCAATTCTCATGTGTTGCTAACTCAACTAAGCTCAAAATATCCAAATGCTTACACCAATAGTTCAACCAATCATAAATATAGAAAATCAATACATTAAGTTAACTTACACAAGCATGGGAATTACAAGCAATTAAACTACTGACTTTTTCGTATTTTTGCACATTTTATAACATAAGCAAATCTACACAAAATCAGATGGGTAATTGTAGTATTGCAAGTATACAACCAAGTAGAATCGACCTAGGATTTAGTGGTGTAGTGGAGCCCCAAGATTATGTGTCGTCATGATACTATAGTGACTAGCAAGGTTGGCAAGAAATATAAACAAGCAACAATTAAACTAAAAAGTAATAAAACTACCAACTAACTTCCGAGAAGTGCAAGAGAGAAGTATGCTTCGGGTGTTCTCCTCACAATTTCGATCAACGATTCTTACGACGAGACTATCTCGCCTTTGCTATGTTTTAGGAATTTACTAGAGGCTACCACAAGGCATTTGAAGACTAGTCCCTTTTGAGGCTTAAGTGATCAAGCAACGAGACAAACACATAAGGTAGTGAATTATAGGAAGGTTCAACACGGTTACTAATCCCTATAATTCCCCTCTCACTAAATACTCTTATCCTCAATTAAAGAACCTAGTGCCTATCATGGGTCGTCTAAGCCATCTACCCCCTCTCGGTGTAGTAGATTACTATGAAAATCAAATTAATTAAACAAACATTTCACAATAAAATCAAATATGTAAATACCCAACTCTCATTGAAGCATCTATCCACCAATTAAGAGTTAATCAATTCATTCAATAAATCTAATCAAGATAAACACCATAATAGAAGCAATAAACTAATCACATAGCAAATTCAAGACAATCAAGCCATAATCACATCAATTTTCATTGCAATTCAAACACCCAAAGCATGAAATGATTAGCCCATGGCTAATAACAACAAATTAAATGAAATAAACAAGAAATAAACAAAGCCCATACCAATTAGATAGAGAATCTTGCAAAATATAAAAGATATTACCAATAGATGAAGAAAAATTGCAATAAATCCAAAGCCCAATCCAATCCTTGCTTGACTCTTGAAATTAAACTCAAAATTAAGCTAATCTATGGAATCTAAAATAATCTATGGAAGAAATTGTGAAAAGATTGAAGAAAAATGCTCAAAAGAAAAGTTGGGAACCCTAATTCTTATCTCTTCTCTCTCGAAACCGAAAAATTCTCCCCAAAGAACAATTCTGGTGCCTTTTATACCCCTCTCAAGATCATGCCACGTGTCAAAATCTGAAGAAAAATATCTTGAGTTGCACGACAGTGCAGGGTTGCTTGAGCAGAAGTGCTCGAGCAAAATTTTAGAAAGTGTTACACAACTTTGATTTTTCCCGATGCTCGACAGTGCAGCATTGCTCGACCGAAAGTGCTCGAGCAACAATTCCCCTCATTTTGCCTTCGTAAAATCCTTAAGGCCGCTCAACAGTGCAAGGTTGCTCGACCACGACCCCTGCTCGAGCACGACTTTAAAACTCGCATTTGCAACTTTGCCTAGCTGGTGCACGATCAAGCTTGGTTGCTCGACCACAATATCAAATTTCTCATTTTTGACTCCTAGCTTCCAATCTTGCTCAAATTCCTTTCCTATCTCTTGTTCTCCTCTTTCTCAATTCTTTCAATTGACTCAATTAATGTTGTTATCCATTTTACTCCAAAAACCATCAATTTCCTACAAAAAATCAACAAATGCCTTTCTTGGCCATTAAGCACAATAAATCAAATTTAAGGTATAAAAATGAATGGAATCCTATGAGATTAATCAAATTAAGCACCCTAAAAATGAGCAATTCTCACATGAATCACTCCCCCAAACTTAAATTGTTGCTCGTCCTCGAGCAACGAAAAGAAAATAAAACAAGTGGGAGAGTTGCGAAAAAGTTTCTTTCAAAACAAAAATAGGCAATTATCAAATTTTTCAATCTAGCCAAGCCATTAGGTCCAAAACCACAAGCTAGTTCACAAGTTAAACTCAAATCAATGCAAGACAAAGTGCTCAATTCACATTTTTTCTCACAAGGGAGTGTTTCACTCTCACTCAAAGTGTATCAAGGTATGTATATGCTCTCAACAATCAAAACACACAAGTGCACTACCATATGCTTGACAAGTATCTATGTTCTTTACCACAAGTTAAGTGATCAATCAAAGAATCAATGAGGACTTTCATTCGGTTGTAAC
>JAPKLY010000195.1:787139-830569 GCA_026898435.1 Prunella vulgaris
AAAATTTCATTTGGCATGGAAAATTTTGGTTAAGTGACTTTTCAAAACAAAGATGGCCTCACATTATTTTCAAAGATTTCACACAAAGTGTAGTTTCAAACAAGACACGAGGCAAGTTATAGAGAACACAAGCATGCATGATACTCACAATGAAAGAAATTAGACCCATAAATATGCAAGTGTACAAGGCTCTAAAGCTCACAGGCTTGTCTAATCATGAATTGTGAACACAAAATCAAGCACAATCTTCACATAAACAAATAAACCAACTAGCATCAATTCAACCATCAAGCTCAACCAAATCTCAAAACCAATAATCACCATCAATAAAGCCTCAAATATCAACAACAAAATCTCAATCAAAGCCAAAAATGAATTATCACAATGCGATGCAAAACAAGGTAGACACACTAACAAAAATCAAGAGAATAAGAACTCCCTCCCCCAAACTTAAATGAAACTATCATGTTGAATACAAAGTTTAGGGAGTAAGTGTGTCACCCAAGTGAATTTCCACCATGAGAGATCTTCAATAATGCAAGCCACCTTAACATTTGTTCTTTGAGTTCACACCATTCAAGCTCTTCTCCTTCAGCATCCATGCTCCTCAATCTCCTATACACAACACACTTTAGGGAAATTAAAAGCAATCTTAACTAAAAGAAAAAAAAATTAAAGAAAGCAATAAAAATGGGTTGCCTCCCACTTAGCGCTAAGTTTAACGTCATTTGTCGTACGTTATTAATAAAATTCAAACATCTCTCAATGGAATGGCCATGGATATCTATCTTCCTTACAAATATAGGCCATTCTTTGAGCTTCAAAGTCTTGGAGATTCTTATCCTTAAAAAACCAATCACCCGTCTTCCTCTCCCATCTTTTCATGAACAACCATCCTCTTTCCTCTATCACCCTCCTCTCTCTCAAATTTTCTCCTTTTCGTTCAAGGATACCCAAGCTTCTCTCTAATTATTTTCTTTGGTCAAAGCTATAAATAGGCAAAATAAAATCAATAGAAGCAATATTATCAACAAAAGTACAAATCGAAGAGTTTAAAGGATGAGAAATGCTCATTTCGCTCTTCAATTCTTCTTCAAGTGCTTCTTGATTTTCTTGCTCAATTAAGCTGATGTCCATCAATGGACATTCCTCTTCAACCGTCTCACTTTTCTCATCAATTGGGACCTCTACTTCCTCTTCCTCTTCCTTTTCTTTTTTCCTATTAATGCATATAAGAGAAGTGTTATCATCAATATTATCAAAAGTGCGAATAGAGAAAGAAGAAGGGAAGTGACATCCTTGATCATCATAGTGAAAGATTATCGTGAAGTTTCCTTCATTCAAATTTTCATTTTCAAGAACAAATCTATGAGCTTGATCAAAAACATCTTCCTTCGGTTCATCATCTTCTTCTTGGTGTGAAGGCATAAGAGGAGGAGGAGTATATGAGTTTGGATCATAATAAGGGTAAGGGTAGGGATAAGGATATGAATAAGGATAGGGATAGGAGGTATAAGGATTTGGATATTGTTGAGGAGGATATGTGTATGGAGGATAAACTATGTCATGATTGAGGCTTTGATTCCACGAGTAGAGGTTTAATCCATCCATCTTCTTCAAGTTCACTCATACAAAGGAGAGACAAGTATCAAATTTTCTCACAAGAAAATAAAATCAAAGAAAAAGAAAGCAAATAAAAATGTCACTAGTAGCCCCACTCAACTAATCCTAAGTCCCACCAAAGGACACAAAACTAAATCCCCGGCAACGACGCCATTGACTTTTTCGTATTTTTTCACATTTTATAACATAAGCAAATCTACCCAAAAGCGGATGGGTAATTGTAGTATTATAAGTATACGACCAAGTAGTATCGACCTAGGATTTAATGGTGTAGTGGAGCCCCAAGATTATGTGTCGTCATGATGCTATAGTGACAAGCAAGGTTGGCAAGAAATATAAACAAGCAACAATTAAACTAAAAAGTAATAAAACTACCAACTAACTTCCGAGAAGTGCAAGAGAGAAGTATGCTTCGGGTGTTCTCCTCACAATTTCAATCAACGATTCTTACGACGAGACTATCTCTCCTTTGCTATGTTTTAGGAATTTACTAGAGGCTACCACAAGGCATTTGAAGACTAGTCCCTTTTGAGGCTTAAGTGATCAAGCAACGAGACAAGCACATAAGGTAGTGAATTATAGAAAGGTTCAACACGGTTACTAATCCCTATAATTCCCCTCTCACTAAATACTCTAATCCTCGATTAAAGAACCTAGTGCCTATCATGGGTCGTCTAAGCCATCTACCCCCTCTTGGTGTAGTAGATTACTATGAAAATCAAATTAATCAAACAAACATTTCACAACAAAATCAATTAAGCAAATACCCAACTCTCATTGAATCATCTACCCACCAATTAAGAGTTAATCAATTCATTCAATAAATCTAATCAAGATAAACACCACAATAGAAGCAATAAGATAATCACATAGCAAATTCAAGACAATCAAGCCATAATCACATCAATTTCCATTGCAATTCAAACACCCAAAGCATGAAATGATTAGCCCATGGCTAATAACAATAAATTAAATGAAATAAACAAGAAATATACGAAGCCCATACCAATTAGATAGAGAATCTTGCAAAATATAAAAGATATTACCAATAGATGAAGAAAAATTGCAATAAATCCAAAGTCCAATCCAATCCTTGCTTGATTCTTGAAATAAAACTCAAAATTAAGCTAATCTATGGAATCTAAAATAATCTATGGAAGAAATTGTGAAAAGATTGAAGAAAAATGCTCAAAGGAAAAGTTGGGAACCCTAATTCTTGCCTCCTCTCTCTCAAAACCAAAAAATTCTCCTCAAAGAACAATTCTGGTGCCTTTTATACCCCTCTCAAGATAATGCCACGTGTCAAAATCTGAAGAAAAATATCTTGAGTTTCACGACAGTGCTGGGTTGCTCGAGCAGAAGTGCTCGAGCACGATTTTAGAAAGTGTTACAAAACTTTGATTTTTCCTGATGCTCGACAGAGCAGCATTGCTCGACCAAAAGTGCTCGAGCAACAATTCCCCTCATTTTGCTTCGTAAAATACTTAAGGTGGCTCGACAGTGCAAGGTTGCTCGACCACGACCCCTACTCGAGCACGACTTTAAAACTCGCATTTGCAACTTTGCCTAGCTAGTGCACAATCAAGCATGGTTGCTCGACTTTACAATCAGCTGAGTGCGCAGTGATCTTAGTGCAGAAACATTTTTAGTTAAATCCTTTTTAAGAAAATCTTTTATTTAGTGCAGGAAGTAAGAGCAATAAAATAAAGCAAACAAAACACCAGATTTATAGTGGTTCAGACCAACTGTCCTACTTCCACTCTCCTCAATCCAACTTTGAGTTGAGGGGCTCTCTTACTTACTCCTTTACAGTCGTACAACTTGAGAGATCACACTCTCTTTTGCACAAAAACTGTTAGTGCAAAAAACCTTGCAACTTATTGATCGGCTTCTACAAAGTCTTTACAAATGAATAACAAAGTGTATGAATGTTTATGTGTACATAGGAAAATATTGTAGCCTATCTGCTAGTGTAATCGCGTGTAGGAATGTTGTGATTTTTCTGTCTTGTACTCATATTTATAGGTATAAAAAACTAGCCGTTAGAGTTGACTAGGATTTGAAATCCCTATAAATATGTAATCAATCAATCAAAGTGATTGATTGATTCTTGATCTCCAGATTGATATCTTTCCATCTTGGCTTGATCTTCAATCTGATTGTTTTGATTGATTTCTTATGATTCTGGAAATCATCTAGCCGTTGAGAAGTTCTTCTCTTCTTGACTTGATTGACTTTCTGTAAATAGATCTTCTATGCAACAACTTTAGATGACCTCAGCTGCTAGTGGTGGTCCTCATCTGATATGTTCAGGACTCAGCTGGGATGTTGAGCATAACTGTCCTGAACATATCTGTGCTGATCTGGGTGGTCCTCTGCTGATTTCTGCACCTCAGCTGACCTTAGCTCAGCTGATCTGCACCTCAGCTTACTTGGACCTCAGCTGATGTCTAGCACCTTAGCTGACTTCCACCTCAGCCGACCATCCGCAACAGACCGTCCTCGTCTGATCCGATCTAACCCCAGCTGACTTCCCAAGGTCAGCTGGTTTTAATATCATCAAAACATAAGGGATTTCCCAACACAAGGCACAACCAGGACTCGATCAAGCTTGATCGAGCGCACCCCTCATGTTAAAGTCAGAGGACTTTGCGCTCGAACAAGGGCCACTTGCGCTCGAGCAAGGGCTAGCCTGCTCTCGATCAAGGTTCAACCTCCAACGCCCGAATTTAACTTTTTCTGTTTTGATCCATTTGCTCGCTCAAGCTTCCTATGGTCTTCATCTTGATTATTTAAGCCTCCCTAAATGCTCGGATCACATCATTTCGCCTCGCTCATCGTAATCTCCTCGATTTTTCCCATTTTCACCTATAAAAGCAACTTTCTTCTACACAAGGGTGAATAACACAATATATAGCATATTAGGATCAATAATGCATACAAATCACTTAATATCATGCTAGAATACACCAAATATGATGCAATTATTACCCTAATCACATGCCCAAACTAGATCATTGCACGACCTCGGGCAATGAAGCTATAAGATAAGGGAAATAATTGTATCAATAAGTAATTAATACACAATCACATGCCACATACACATCATCTAACTCATGCATATCTATCAATATAATATCATCTCTTCCACTATCTACACAAACTGAATGCACACATGATCAAATCAATAACTCACAATCCTCACATCGCAGTGTTTTCGCTCAACTCTCAAGTGTATGAGGGTTCAATCACTTAATCATCACACAAGGCACATTCACTACCATAAACTTGACAAGAGTCTCAAAATTTCCACCACTTATTTGACAACTTGTTCACAAATCAATGAGGGCTTTCATAGATTGTAGTGTTGGCTCTTTGGGAAGGTAGGGAAGTTTTGGATAGAAGTGAGTACATGATTAGTAGAGCATAGAAGGGACATGATCATTCATATTCTTCTTTGCTACAAGAACTTTGCTTCTTCATGCAATTATCACATTCATCATTCTATCCTTGAGCATATTGCTTCCCTTTTTCTCAACTTTTAATCACATTCACAACACAAGATCATCCTTTCGAAATTTCTTTGCACATGCTTCTTGAATATTTTTCCTCTTTTGGAAACCATTTCATCATCATATCACCACATTCCTTCCTTCTTTTCACTCTACTAATCATAGGGACAAGAGAGTTCAAAAAGGAAGGGTATGGCTTCAAACATGGTTAGCTAAAGGAAAAGGCTTAAAGGCTCAACATATGGTTAACAATGGAATTGATATCATTGGTAGACATATTTGGAAAAGTGACTAATCAAGATAAAAAAGGGCCTCATATCATGCTTTGCAAACTAATTGTCATGTGTGACCTCAAACAAGACTTAAGTCAAGTTCATGAGTGATCATGTACCATGTGGATCACACATCAAAGAAATATCATCCATTACTTCATGGAAACGGAAAAATTAGCTTAATACTTACGGGTCAATTTGATCATGACTTATATTCTATCAAACATGCACATCTCTTTCATGTATCAAGTCTCAAAGAATCAACTACACGATAGACTAACATGAGTTAAGAAAAATATACATCACATCTAACTATGTACTAACCACATCATTAACACAACCAAGACCTTATCTATATGCATTCATCTTCCTAAGTGGCAACATAATCATATCAAGATCAAACACAAAATATAGGAAAAATCAATCATAGATCAAATATAGCAAGATAATATAAGTCATCATCCATCAAAGTATAGCACACAACAAGAATCTCAAATTAGAAACCAAGTCAACAAATAACAACAAATCTTAAATCAAATGAACTACGTATAAAAGAAAGGTAAGGATAGAATACAATACACATAGCATCACCAGTGTTCTAAAAAATGGCCTAGTCGGCCGACCCGATAAACCCCAAATCGGCAAGGAAAAATGTTCGGGTCTTTAGTCAGTGCCTAGACATCGACTATTCGGGTCTAGGTGCCAAGTCGGAGACTTACACGTCCAGAATTAGGCGCGGCGGATTGCAGCAAGAGGTGGTTGTGCGATGAATTGCAACGAACGGATTTCTGGCGATAGGTGGCTTGAAAGCTTCAATTGTTTTCTCCGGCGTCGATTGGTGAAACCCTAATAAAATATAATCAGATTCAATTATACCTTCAATTGACAGAGTGGCGTGCCCGTGGAAGGCAGCGGGTGCGTCGCGTGTGGCAGCACGGAGGCGAGGCTGCGACTTTATCTGATGTAGCGCACATGCGTGGGCGGCGCCGGCGTGGGAGGAGGCGGCGGTTGAGGTGGAGGAGGCAGCCGCTGAAAATCCGTGGTAATGACCGAGGAAGAGAACAAGAGTAGAAGGTACAATGTGGATAAGTGTGTTTCTGAAATTTTAGGTTTAGATATAGGTCTCATGGGCTTTTGGCCCAACTTTCCCATTTATTTCCCAACTTTCCCATTTATAATTTTATTCATTAAAAAAATATTAAAAAAAAAGTTTATTATTATTTTATACATCATATATTATTATTATTATTATTATTTTTTTATCGGACAATGTTAGTTGTTAGTAGTTAAAAGTTAGTTCACCAAGTCTCCTTACATCCCAAGAATATCTCCAAGTCCACCCTTATATCTCCCTCCTAATTCGTTCCCAAAGGGAATCGAACCCAGGTCTCTCACTCAAGTGAGGAGCCTGGTGGCCAGGTGAGCTAATTATATTTACCGTTTAGGAGTTTTCGACTAGTCCCCGAGTTCCCGACTAGTCCCTCTAGTCGCTAGACCCTAGTGGTCTGACCGACTAGCGACTAGCGACTTTTAGAACATTGAGCATCACTAAACCATATCAATCAACATTGAGCAAGAATTCATGAAGAAGTAGCAATTTTGCATAAATTCCTAAAAAATTCGTAACTATGCATAGCCCCAAAATTTCAATCTTCAATTAATCCCAAAATACATCAAATTGGCATGCAAGTCCCCCATTGAACTACCCATCGATAATAACACTCAATTATACCATCAATTGTAAGAAATAAGCATAGAATAAAAAATTCTCAATTTAAGCTCAAGAACCATAATTCATGGAATTTTTAATTCCTCACAATTCAACCATTAAAAACATGCTAAAACACAAGAATTAGTAAGAGAGGAGTACAGAAAACATCCCTTGATTGGAATTAGGAAGTGGAAGTGTAGAAATTGACACACAAAATTTCTCTTCCCTTCTTCTTGTTTTGGTCAAGTAGGAGCAAGAATTAGGAGAAATTGGTGTGTGTAGGCACCTATTTGTATGTAGGGAGGGTTCTACCTGAATTTGTAAATGAAAATGGGTCATAGTATGAGAAACGGGTTGAAAAATCAAAGAAAATGGAAAGTGGGTCCACGCTCGAACAAGCTATTTTCTACCCCCTTTCGATATTTACCAAAACACACCATTTTCATGCAATTTTTATCCACACATAACATCCTAAAACTCAGAATTTTCATCTAATGTCATTGCAAATCAAAATGTGAAGAACGAACACACCACCCCCCAAACTTTTTCGAATCGAAGATCCTAAAAGATTGGCCAAAAGTGATGGATAATAGATTTGCAATGAATTAATGAATCAACCAAAACATAATCAAACTTAACCTAAACAAGAAATATCCAAGCTAACCTCAAACACAACTCCCCCAAACTATGATCAAGTAAGTGCACAAATCAAGATAGAGAAGAACACAATACCTCAATAGAATGGTTATGTTAGCAATAACAAACCCCTTTGCTTCCAATTCCTACAAAAAACAAATCAAACAATTAAAACTTTCTTAACTATCAATTAAACCAAACAAAGCAAGAAGAAACAAATAGGATGTGTTGCCTCCCATCTAGCGCTTAGGTTAACATCCCTTAGTCTAACGACAGTTATAGCTCAAACTTCATCAAGATCAACAAGTCTCAATCAACTTGTCACCCCTTAGTCATAGAAACATGATAGTGCTTAAGACGATGTCCATTTGCACAGAAACGCTCTCCCTTCTCATTCGTGAGCTCATACCATACACTAGCAAAACTATTGGAGATGGTAAATGGCTCACTCCACTTAGATTTTAACTTTCCCGGAAATAGCTTGAGCCTTGAGTTGAAAAGGAGCACTTGTTACATTTGTTGATAGGCGAACTAAAGCAAACTACTGGTAAAAGATTACAAGAATAAATGATGGAGAAGCTCATCAGGGTACCTCGTCAGGGTTGGCCAACCTCGTCAGGATTAGCCAACATGGAGTAGCTAGCCAACATGGAGGAGCTAGCCAACATGGAGGAGCTAGCCAAAACGGAGGAGCTAGCCAACATGTAGTAGCTAGCCAACACGGAGGAGCTAGCCAACACGGAGGAGCTAGCCAACATGGAGTAGCTAGCCAACACAGAGGAGCTAACCAACATGGAGTAGTTAGCCAACACAGAGGAGCTAGCCAACACGAAGGAGCTAACCAACATGGAGTAGCTAGCCAACACGGAAGAGCTAGCCAACATGGAGTAGCTAGTCAACACGGAGGAGCTAGCCAACATGGAGTAGCTAGCCAACACGGAGTAGCTAGCCAACACGGAGTAGCTAGCCAAAATGGAGGAGCTAGCCAACATGGAGTAGCTAGCCAACATGGAGTAGCTAGCCAACACGGAGGAGCTAGCCAAAATGGAGTAGCTAGCCAACATGGAGTAGTTAGCCAACACGGAGGTGTTGACGAGGCGAACTACCCGAGGATAATCACGGAATTATCTCAAAGCTTAGGAGGTCGCCCGCTTGTGTGAGAGCTAAGTCGCCAACCCAAACCAAGGCCAACACGAGGGAGCTCGCCGAGGTGGGCAAGGACCTCGCCCAGACTCCCAGCCGGCCGAGGTCCACCTTTGTATCATCCCCAAGAGCCGCACAAGGCAGGAGAGCTCGCCGATGAGCTCGCCCAACTTGAAGGTCCTCGCTCAGGGAGGAGCTCACCGTGTAGCTCGCCCAACTGAGGAACCCATATGGCGGATGTATAAATGGGACATGTATATGTAGTAGGATGAGGCATTCTAAAGGGAGCAGTGTGAGTGACCAGGACGAAGGTTACAGACCTTCGTCAACACCGGAAGCCAAATAGGCTCGTAAGGTGCCGTCCCACACTCGTACACCTATAAATAAGACCTCTCTTGTAACTATTACACAATTAATACATTTCCTACACTCTACTTTCTCTCTCTAAGCTCTCACTCTCTCTCTCTCTTTACATTATCTCCTCTAAGAACATTAATTCTTAGTTATTGTTTGGTAGAATTAATCCGACATAACAAGCCACATCAACACACGATTAGTAAATTCTATCAACAATTTGGTGCTAGAAAGAGGGTCTGAACCTCCAATTGATCGAAAAGAGAGCGGTGATTGTGGCGGTGCTGCAGGAAGAACGATGATGATGAAGGTGGAAAATTACTACAATCCAGGAAAAATTATTATTAAAGCAAGATTAGATTTGTTGTTTTCGGAAGATCCAACCAACATATATGCTTGGATATCTTAATTGGCAAGAAAGAGGCGTCGATTTTGCATCAATTTCCGGTGGCTATAAGTAGATTCCGGCAAGTTTGCGGCGTGAATGGTGACTGTCGGTTGTCGGCAAAGGTCGGTTGTGGGAATGTAAAGAGGGGCTCTTCTCTATCAACAATACCACGCCTTCATCTTTGACCTCAATCGTTGACCTCGATTGATGTGTGTAAAAGGTGCATCACAGTTGGACATATGGAGAAGATTAAGCCACGTCTCCATCTTCAACTTTCAATATGGGCCACAAAAAACTCACTAACAGCTGTTCGCTCAAAATAAAAATGAAGGCTGCTCGCTTAATATAGGATGCTCGCATAACAAGCTATCCGACGAGGAAGGTTGCTCACCTTCGAAAGCTGCTCGACGGTGTCCCGAAAATAGTTGCAATTACAATTGTTCGCTTCGCCACCATGAAAAGACCGCCGCAACAGCTGCTCGCCGGAGAGCTGTTCGCCGACCTCACCTGTTCGCCTATGTAATTGATCGCCGGCAAGTGTTGTTCACCGGCGTCCGCGCACGTAGCCTGCTCGCCGCTCCTCACCTGTTCGCGGCATCGAAATTATTTGCTCAATTACCTGCTCGCCGAAGGAGTTGTACACCTCGCCTGCAACAACCTGTTCGCCACAAGGACCTGTTCCTCGCAACACCTATTCGTTGCGACAGAAGCTCGCCGCAATGGAAGCTCGTCGAACGGAAGCTCGCCGCGACTGCTGCTCGCACGACGGCTGTTCGCCGAAATAGCTGTTCGGGCCCTTAATAGCTGCTCGCCGTGGTTTTTCATCGCTCACCAGATATGAGCTGTTCACCTCAAAAAATTAAAGAAGCTGCTGGCGTGACAGGCTGTCCGCCGGTTGCCTAAAATCGAATGAGTTGTTCGAAAAAAAAAAAAAACATATATATATATATATATAACGAGTTGTTTGCCACAACGACACGAGTTGTTTGCGCACAACGGAGTTGATTACACGCCCCATAGTTGGTCGTGTATCACGGAGATGGTCGCGCATCACACGAGTGTTCGCAGATAAATGGCACGAAAGGTGAGAAATGAACAAGTTATCCCTTAACAACTACCTGCTCGCCTACGCACGGCTGTACGCCCATTTGATTTTCTCAAGGAAATGTTTGCTGGTGTGTGTTGTTCGCTACCCAGCGAGCAACAAGCTGTTCGCCGCTTGTAAGGTAGAGAGTTGTTCGCACAACTCAAATTGTTTACGAATGAAGCTTGGCCCATAAGATTGTTAATTGCTGGCATTCTATCCTCGACCAATTCAACATCAAATTATCCGTCAAGTAAGGGGCAATTGTCGCCCACTCCCTCCTGAATTCACGCCGACTGCGACATACGAAGCAAAAAAAAAAAAACTTGCAGGCGTTCAGCATATTGCCGAAAAAGAAAAATAAAAGAAGAAAGTCCAGCCACAATTGTTGACCAAGTCAATAAATGAAGCTACTGGGATATTTAGGCGAAGGAACTCATATTGGCAAAATGGAGTCAATTCTTTTTTATCAATTCAAAGTTGGGCGTTCAATTCGTTGCTGAAGAAGGGAAATAATCATCTGGGCCCATTTATTTAATTGGGGGCTAACTTAATATTTTGGGCAGAAATAAGTAATTGGGACTATAATTTAATTGGGTCCAATTTCAACTTAAATCGAATAATTTTAGCCCATCTCGAATAAATTAATTTTGAAGGTGTTCTTGAATAAACTCAAGAACACTTGAAGATTTGAAAGAAAATTCCCAGTTTCCAGCTCATTTCCCAGAATTTTCGACTAAAACAGGACAAAAAAAAATGTAGGTGCATGTGCTTGAAGACGGGGAACACCCTTTGACAGACGAGCCGAACATCCTAGATGTCGTCTCAGTCGAAACTGAGTTGATGGAGGTATGCGATCAGCCGGAAGAGGCACAAATTGACCAAGTACCAGAACCTGCGCAAGTCGCACGACCGACGCCCATGGAAGGAGTGGAGGAAATTCAAACTGGCTAAGTGCAGGGACCTGCGCAAAGTGCGCTACCTTCGCCCACGGAGGTGGCCGGAGATGCCCAAGACGGGAGACCTGCGCAAGATCAAGAACCAGTGCAAATGTATGTTGATCCAGCTCCCCAAGTGGTAGAACCTCCCCAGGTCGAGGAACCTCCGGAAATGCTGACAGTAGATGGACCTTCCCAAGTTGAAAACAACACTGATGACCTCGAACCGCGCATAGGTCATGAACCTGCACAGATGTCACAAGAGGAGTGGGATGAATTCATCAGCGACCCGAGGTGGAAAAGTCAAAAGAGAAAAGCCACTCCCATGGAAGAATTGAACTCCCGGTGGACCCGGAAAGGGACTTAGAACTTTTCATAGGTTCCGAGTTACCTGAACCGTACCGGTCGAGAATGGAGTTATTTTTTATGTCCAAGTGGGACGTATTTGCCTGGTCCCATGAAGATATGACGGGGATCCCATTGGAATATTCTTGCCATCGGCTCAACATAGATCCGACGAGGAGGCCCGTCCGCAAAAAACGAAGGAAATATGGGCCAGACAAGTACGCAGCTTTTACCGTCGAGGTGGGGAAGTTGTTAGACAACAAGCTGATCAAGGAGGCTTTGTGTCCGCAGTGGGTTTTGAACCCCGTCCTGGTGAAGAAACACAACGGGACGTGGAGGCTCTGTATCGACTTCACGGACCTGAACAAAGCATGCCCGATGGACAACTTCCCACTACCTCACAGTGATCAGCTGGTAGATAGCACCGCAGGCCATGAAATGATGACATTCATGGATGCTTTTGCGGGCTATCACTAGATAGCTCTGCACCCAGATGACCAGGAACATACGACTTTCTACACCAACAAGAATATGTACTGCTGAGAAAAGATGTCGTTCGGACTCATCAACGCCGGAGCAACCTAACAAAGGTTGGTGAATAAAATGTTCGACCAACACATCGGTGAATCCATGGAGGTGTACGTAGATGACATAGTTGTCAAGAGTCTGAGAAAGGAGGACCACCTGGACCACCTGAGACAGACCTTCGACATACTGCACCACTACAACATGAAGTTAAACCCCAAGAAGACCAGCTTCGACGTACACTCCGGGAAGTTCCTGGGACACCTGGTGAGCCAGCGGGGAATAGAGGTCAACCCGATGCAGGTCCAATGCATAATTGAGATGGGCATCCCCGACTTAGTGCAGAAAATCCAGAGGTTGACCGGATGTATGGCAGCTCTGAACAGGTTCATCTCCAGGTCCGGTGATCGAAATTGCCCATTCTTCGAAGCAATCAAAGTAAACACACGAAGGTACAAGGAGACAGCCAAAGCAAACAAGCTGCACCTCAATAAACACTTCGTGTGGACGAGCGAATGTCAACGGGCCTTCGAAGAAATAAAAACATACCTGGCAGATACGCAGGTCTTGTCAAAGCCGGTACCTGGTGAGAAACTGTACCTGTACCTAGCTGCGTCGGAGATGGCCATTAGCTCCGTCCTGGTCCAAGAAGAGGCGAAAACACACCTACCAGTGTACTATGTAAGCCAAGTCTTACACGAGGCTGAGTTGCAGTATACCCTGACGGAGAAACTAGCTTATGCACTGGTGATGAGTGTTAGAAAATGGAGGCCCTACTTCTTCGACCATCCAGTGGAGGTGTTGACAACATTCCCACTAAGGCAAATACTACAACGGCCGGACACCGCTGGACGTCCGCGGAAATGGTCACTAGAGATTAACCAATACGGTATAACCTACACACCCCGAACAGCGATCAAGGGACAAGCGCTCACCGACTTCATCGTCGAGCTAACTTTCCCACAAGATCCGATGAGGGGTCGTATAACTCCGTGGCACCTCTACATAGATGGGTCGTCGATCAGCGCAGCAGCAGGCGCCGGCGTGGTCCTGATCAGCCCAGACAGACAAGTCTTCACCTCCGCAATCCGGCTTGACTTTCGAACGACCAACAATGAGGCGGAGTATGAAGCTCTGATAGCTGGACTTAGGCTATCATTAGCTGTGGGGGCAACTAATCTTCAAGTTTTCGGAGATTCCTAGCTAATAATATCCCAAGTCCGGGGGGAATATGAGGCAAAGGACCAGCAGATGATGACCTACCAGAAGATAGCCGCGCATCTGATCTCGATGTTTACGCAGGTTTACATCAATCAAATACCGCGGCTAGAGAACACACAAGTAGACGCCCTAACCCGGCTAGCAACCAATAACGGTGAGGCCGAATTCACGGAGATTGTAATCACCACTCTGAAGAACCCCTCGACGTCTGATTACAAAGTAAATCAAACCTCGAGTGGGGGGCAGGAGGACAGTGAAGATGGTGAAGATTGGTGCACTCCAATCCAAAAATACTTAAAAGACGGTACAACCCCTTGGACACCTGGGAAGCCAGCCGGCTAGTAAAGCAAGCTGCCAGATATACGCTGCAGGATGGCCAACTCTACAAACGTGAATTCTCTCTACCCCTACTCAAGTGCCTAACTAAAAAACAGGGGTCCGAGGTGTTAGAAGAAATCCACGAAGGAATTTGTGGGAGTCACGCTGGGGGGCAAGCATTGGCATACAAGATGATTAGACAAGGGTACTATTGGCCCACTCTTCATAAAGATGCACTTAGCTTCGCGCGAAGGTGCCCAACCTCGCGAAGGTCCCCCAACTTCGCGAAAATTTCCAACTCTTCGAAGGTTCGCAAAGGTGCCCAACTTCGCGAAGGTCCCCCAACCTCGCGAAGGTTCGCATCGAAGGTTCGCATCGAAAGTTCGCGAAGGTGCCCAACCTCGCGAAGGTCCCCCAACCTCGCAAAAATTTCCAACTCTTCGAAGGTTCGCGAAGGTGCCCAACCTCGCAAAGGTCCCCCAACCTCGTGAAGGTTCGCATCGAAGGTTCGCGAAGGTGCCCAACCTCGCGAAGGTTCGCATCGAAGGTTCGCGAAGGTGCCCAACCTCGCGAAGGTCCCCCAACCTCGCGAAAATTTCCAACTCCTCGAAGGTTCGCGAAGGTGCCCAACCTCGCGAAGGTCCCCCAATCTCGCGAAGGTTCGCATCGAAGGTTCTCATCGAAGGTTCGCGAAGGTGCCCAACCTCGTGAAAATTTCCAACTCATCGAAGGTTCGCGAGACATCCAAACTGTTCGAAGCTCCACAATACGCAAGGACCAAGGTCCCAAACGTTATAATCTAAACGATCGTAGGCAAAGGCCAAAGTGCCCAAGGTCGTGAAGGTACCCTTCCTAAAGGGTTACCAAGCACCAACTGGCATAAGTTAGAAAAATTTGTGAAAAAGACGGAAAATGTCTAAGGCAAGGTTCATGAAACCCAATTGCCCAACGTGAATTAAATAAAGTACAACTCGCTACCCTAAGTGGTTTAAGACGAGCGATTCGCGGCCCTAAGTGGTGTAAGATGAAGAATACGTACTATTAAAAAAGAGGTACAATTCGTAGTCCTAAGTGACGTAAAATGGACGATTCGCTTCTCAAAAGTAGAGTAAGAAGAACAATTGAGTACCTAAAAAATATGTAAACGAGATAGTAAAAGACAATAACGTGCGAAAAATATAAACAGTTGGGGGCACATTCACCAACGGTAGGAATAATCTATCCCTCAACCGGAGTGAACGGCGACATCTCAAAAGCAGAAGCTCTCGCCGAGAAACCATACATTGAATATTCCAGGTATAAAGAATTATTGGATGCAAACTATTTTTCAAATGTATCTACTTGTAGGTATGAAGGAACACAAGGAGCCAGTGCTCACTCAACCCGCGCGAATGGAGCAAAGAATGCAGAGATTCAAATAACCTACGGGTATCTGAAAGGATTGCACGATACTCTTTTTTCCCTACGACCGGTTTGTCCACAAGGGTGGTTTACGGCTAGGTTTTTAATGAGGCCTGTAGCGTCCTTCAATGTATTCGTTACACGGTTATAGAATCCTACGAAGCCATACCTGATGCATCTATGCATGAACGCAAGGAAATATAAGCACAAAGAAGAGGGCAGAGCGAAAGCACTCGAACCGCCACAATGCAGCTCTGTTGCAAGCTCGGCACCTTACCAAGAAATAGTTCGCCAATGCTCGAGCCTTCGTCCACAGAGACAAATCAGCTCTCCCACACATTAGAAATATCATGATGTGAGCGAGCTGGGGGGTAAATCTTGATAGGCGAACTAAAGCAAACTACTGGTAATAGATTACAAGAATAAATGATAGAGAAGCTCGTCAGGGTACCTCGTCAGGGTTGGCAAACCTCGTCAGGATTGGCCAACATGGAGTAGCTAGCCAACATGGAGGAGCTAGCCAACACGGAGGAGCTAGCCAACACGGAGGAGCTAGACAACATGGAGTAGCTAGCCAACAAGGAGGAGCTAGCCAACAGGGAGGAGCTAGCCCACATGGAGTAGCTAGCCAACACGGAGGAGCTAGCCAACATGGAGTAGCTAGCCAACACGGAGGAGCTAGCCAACACGGAGGAGCTAGCCAACATGGAGTAGCTAGCCAACACGGAGGAGTTAGCCAACATGGAGGAGCTAGCCAACATGGAGTAGGTAGCCAACACGGAGTAGCTAGCCAACACGGAGTAGCTAGCCAACATGGAGGAGCTAGCCAACACGGAGTAGCTAGCCAACATGGAGGAGCTAGCCAACATGGAGTAGCTAGCCAACATGGAGTAGCTAGCCAACACGGAGGAGCTAGCCAACATGGAGTAGCTAGCCAACATGGAGTAGCTAGCCATCATGGAGTAGTTAGCCAACACGTAGGTGTTGAAGAGGCGAACTACCCGAGGATAATTACGGAATTATCTCAAGGCTTAGGAGGTCGCCCGCTTGTGTGAGAGCAAAGTCGCCAACCCAAACCAAGGCCAACCCGAGGGAGCTCGCCGAGGTGGGCAAGGACCTCGCCCAGACTCCCAGCAGGCTGAGGTCCACCTTCGTATCATCCCCAAGAGCCGCACAAGGCAGAAGAGCTCGCCGAGTAGCTCACCCAACTTGAAGGTCCTCGCTCAGGGAGGAGCTCGCCATGTAGCTCGCCCAACTGAGGAACCTATATGGCGGATGTATAAATGGGACATGTATATGCAGTAGGATGAGGCATTCTAAAGGGACCAGTGTGAGGGACCAGGACGAAGGTTACGGACCTTCGTCAACACCGAAAGCCAAATAGGCTCGTAAGGTGCCGTCCCACACTCGCGCACCTATAAATAAGACCTCTCTTGTAACTATTACACAATTAATACATTTCCTACACTTTTCTCTCTCTAAGCTCTCACTCTCTCTCTCTCTCTCTACATTATCTCCTCTAAGAACATTAATTCTTAGGTATTGTTTGGTAGAATTAATCCGACATAACAAGCCACATCAACACACGATTAGTAAATTCTATCAACAACATTTGGAAAGACTTTTCCTTGATATTAGCATCATGACATTTCTTAGTCTTTTCCTTGAAGATCTTTGCATTCTCATATGCATCATCTCTAAACTCATCAAGCTCATGGAGTTGTAAAAGCCTTTTCTCACCACAATGTGTCTCATCAAAGTTCAACTTCTTCGTTGCCTAATATGCCTTGTTCTCAAGTTCGACGGGTAAATGACAAGGATTCCCATACATAATTTGGTAAGTAGACAAGTTCAGGGAAGTCTTGAAAGCCGTCCTATAAACCCAAAGAGCATCGTCAAGCTTCAAGGCCCAATATTTCCTATTCGAACTCACTGTTTTCTCAAGGATGAGCTTCACTTGATGATTTGATACCTCTGCTAAGCCATTAGTTTGAGGGTGACAGGCCGTTGATACCTTTTGCTTAACATCATACTTAACAAGAAGGTTTGATAATGCCTTATTCAAAAAGTTAGTACCTCCATCACTAATCAACGAACGAGGCACACCAAATCTAGCAAAAATGTTCTTTCTCAAGAACTCCATTACCACACAAGTCGTTTATGTTTGTAGGGATTGCTTTCACCCACTTAGATACATAGTCTACCCCCAAAAGTATATAGACAAAAACATGAGTCATAAAATGGCATTTCTCCCAATTCAAAACCAAGTAAGCTTCTTCACACCTAATCAACACCTTTTCAAGGTTAATACAACATGAGTCATATGAATCACCAAAAATGGAAAAATCATCGAAAAATACTTCCATTATATGCTCAATCAACCCATGAAAGATGGACATCATACAATGTTGAAACGTTGCCGGAGCATTGCATAGCCCAAAGGGCATGCGTCTCCAAGAAAACGTACCATATGCACAAGTGAAGGTTGTCTTCTCTTGGTCCTCTGGTGCAATCATGATTTGATTGTAGCCGGAGTAACCATCAAGAAAAAATAGAAGCTATAACCACAAAGACGATCAAGCATTTGCTCTGTAAATGGTAAAGGAAAGTGATCCTTACATGTAGCTTTGTTAAGTTCCCTATAGTCTACACATACACGCCATCCCGTGACAACTCTAGTGGCAATGACTTCATTATTATCCGTTTTGATTATGGTCATCCCACCCTTTTTCGACACAACATGCAATTGGGACACTCAAAGGCTATCACTTATAGGAAATATCATGTCGCCCCTAGCAACTTAAGCACTTCTTTCTTAATTATCTCTTGATTAATAGGATTAACTCGTCTTTGAGGTTGAACAAGTGGTTTACAATTCTCTTCTAATCTTATCCTATGCATACAAAGAGAGGGATTAATACCTTTTAAATCATCAACAGTCCACCCTAAGGCCGACTTGTGTCTCATAAGCACAACTAGCAACTTAGCAAGCACATCATCATTAAGAGAGGAAGGTACTATTACCGGAAATCCCTCGTTCACCTCAAGGTAGGCATATTTGAGATGGTCGGGTAGAGGCTACAAAGCACTCTTTGTGTCTTCCTTCTTGTCCTTGCTTTCCAACTCCTCACGCTTAGACAAGCTTTCCCTTTCTTTGATCTCCATTAGGATCTCTCCATCACTACAACCAACATCATCAACAAGATAATCAACATCATGCAATTCATTTTAATTTGAAATCTCATAACTAGTAGAAAGAAAGGAGTAATAGAGTTTTCAAAAGCCTCTTAATACAATGCTCGACTATATCAGTTGAATGTCAAGAGGCATTCTCCATAGGATGCTTCATAGACTCTTGGATGGAGAAGTGGAGTTCCTCATCGTTGAACTTCAAAGTTAGCTTCCCTTTATTAACATCAATGATCGCCCTTGCGGTTGATATGAAAGTTCTTTCCAAAATGAGTGGAACATTTGTATCCTCATCCATGTCTAGCACATAGAAGTCCATCGGAAATATGAAGCTTTCAACTTTCCTAAGAACATCCTCTACAAAACCATTGGTAATGCTTGTAGAGCCATCCGCCAACTGCAATTTCGTAGATGTTCCCTTCAAGTTTCCTTGGTTCAAACTCTTAAAAACGGATAATGGAATCAAGTTTATACTAGCCCCAAGATCACAAAGGGCTTTCCTAACAACTCTATTCCCCATATCGCAAGAAATAGTAAAGCTCCCCGGATCCTTCATCTTTGGAGGTAAGTTTCTTTGCAAAACATCACTACACACCTTAGTCAATTTAACCATATCTGGATCATCAATCCTTCTACGCTTAGATAACAAGTCCTTTAAGAATTTAGCATAACTTGGCATTTGTTCAAGAGCCTCATAGAAAGGAATGTTGATATAAAGCTTTTTAAACATCTCGAAGAACTTACCAAACCTTACATCTAGCTTCTTCTTCATGAACCTTTGAGGATATGGAACGGGCACCACGGTTTTGAGCACCCCCATTCATCGACATCCACTTTATCCTTTGTCTCTCTTTACTTTCTTGCCTTCTTCCACCTTGGTGTATCATCTATTTTCTTCTCTTGTCCGCCCTTCTTTTCTTCTTCCACTTTCCCTTCTTCCCCCATACTTTCCACTTCCCTATCTTGCACATCACCTATTGGAATATAAATTTCATACCAATTCCTCATCTAAATTCTCATCATGTTCCTCTTCAACCTTCTCTTCACAAGCCTCATCATAAGTGGGCATTTTAGGGCTATCATACCTTCTCCCACTCCTTAGCTCTATAGCTTGAAAATGTTCCCTAGGATTAGTTTCGGTGGTAGAAGGAAACTTACCCTTGTTGACTTGTTGGCTCAATGAACTAGCCAATTGCCCCATTTGGAACTCCAAGTTCTTGATTTGATGACCATGAGACTTGCAAACTTCATTAAATTATCTATTTGTCTTCTCGTGCTTCCTAGAATTTTCCATCCTCATTTCTTCCAATTGTTTGACAATGTGAGCTAGAGTCTCATCCACACTTATCTTCCCTTCATTGTTAGGACGCTTTGCACCCGAATCTATGTCCGGTGGCAATTGGACCACCCCTTTAGGGTTAGAATAGGAGAAGTTCTCATGTCTCTTGAAGTTTTGATTGTAGGAAGAATTACCTAGTTGAGGTAGATATGGAGCACCTTGATGTCCTTGTTATTTTTGTTGGGAAGGAGAAGCCACATATGGTCTTGGATTTTGTTGATAGGAATTTGGTTGATAGGAGTTTTGATATGTAGGTCTTCCCATGTAACTCACTTCTTCCACTTGCACTTGAGAAATAGGTTGAGGAGTTCATTCAATAATATTCACTTACATCGGAGAAGGTGCTTGAGCTTGGTGTCCATACAACATCATCATCACATTCTTCATGTTCTCCTCCAACAAAGAGACTTTATCTCCCGTCCCAACACTAGCTTGGCTTTGGAACAAATCATTAGCCACTATGTTCTCGATTATATCGTTGACTTACCTCACCGTTCTTCTCCAAATGGATCCACCTGCACAAGAATTCAAGTAGTTCGTGTCCATCTCATTCAATCCAATAGTAAAGGTAAGGAGAATGTCTTCCTCCTTGAATCCATGTTGGGGACAAGATAGCAACAAGATTTGATAACATTCCCAAGATTCCGATATGGTCTCCTTAGGCTTTTGACGGAAATTTTTTATTGCATCTCTTGTTTTTAACATCTTTGAAGGAGGGTAGAATTTCTTCAAGAATTGACAACTCAACTCTTCACATGTAGAAGCTTTAGTATTCATGGATTGAATCCATGTCTTAACTCTCCTCTTCAAAGTAAACGTGAAAAATCTCAACCTCTACTCATTATCGGTCAAGCCTTGGTACTTGATTGTGTTGCATATCTCCATAAAGTTTCTCAAGTGAGCATTCGGGTGCTCCTTTTCATCCGTCCATCGAATTGAGCTTCCTTTAACATCCTCAATAAATTTGGACACATCTCGAACCTCTCGGCATCAATGGGTGGTCTCTCAATCCAATCGTAGTAATCTCGAACTCTAGGCTCGAAGTAATCTCTAAAAAAAGACTCATTATTAGGGTTAAGATCATAATTAGGAGCTATTTGAGGTCTATATTGTGGTTGAGGTGGATAAGGGTAGTATGGGTAGTTTTGTGGTGGAGGTGGATAGTAGGGTTAGGCATAGGATAGTTTGGGTATGATGGTGGATATGGATTGTTAAGTGGTAGGTTTTGTGGTTGAAATGGTGGTTGATAGGGTAGATTAGGATTAGGAGGAGGACCTACCCTATGAGCTTGGTGATCATCCCCATGATGCCCTTGAGGTCTTGGTTGTCCTCCTTCTTTACCATCATCCCTATTCCTTGCTTCATTCTCTTAATTCTCCATTTCTTCTTTATCTAGCTTTGCTCTTCTTCGATTTCTTCTCAAATTTACTTCAATCTCCAAATCAAAAGGTACTAGACTCCCCCCCCCTTGACTCCTAGTTCGCAAAAACCTACAAAAGTTTCACAATCAATACCAACAATCTAAAACAAATAAACAACAATCCAAGTTTAACAAAGAAATGTTTACCCAGAAACGGTGCTAAAAACTTGTGTGCCTAAAATCAGAAGGCAACACGCAAGTGTACGTGGTTGTTATTGTGTTTGGCAAGGACCAAGTTAAAATGTTGAACCAAGGGAAACAATTTTTGATAAGCAAGTATTGGATGTTTAGCAAGGTGATTATCTAAGAAATGTAAAGGCAAAGGCTTCGGTGCTAACTACTATTTGCAAGAAATTAAAATTACTAACTATTAACTTTTCAAGTGAGCAAGTGTTGGTAGTGTGCATTGGAGTACTTCAATTATGTGTTCATTTAACAACTTGCACTTCCTAGCATGCATAAGTATCACTAGATGTACTAATCAAGCCATAAGACTCTATCAAATGCTCAAGTCCTCACTTAAACATCTAATACTCTAATTGAGTAGTTCTAGGCTCCTAGAAATTCTCATTGACATAGAAACCATAACACAAACACTTGGTGTGCACAATTATCAATTAAGAACATCATTGAATTAACTCAATCCTCACATGTTGCTAACTCAACTAAGCTCAAAATATCCAAATGCTTACACCAATAGTTCAATCAATTGTCAATATAAAGAATCAATACATCAAGTTAACTCACACATGCATGAGAATTACAAGCAATTAAACTATACCATAATCTCCATAGCTCCAACGCAAAAGGGAATTAGCGCATGGCTATTTGAGAAAAACAATCAATAATTAAGCTAATATCAATCATAACTAAGTCTAAAACAGTAAAATTACAAGAAAGCTTACCAATTGTGGGTGAATTTGGATTACAAGCAAAATACATTCAAGTACCAAAATCTAATCTATCGCTCAAAACGTAAAATCCTACCGTACAAATGTATAGCTAATCTCGTAGGGAATCTACTACAACAAACGGATTGGAAATCTAACGATTGGATGAAAAGTAATTGAAGAATTAAGATGAAGAATCAAATTATAACCCACTAATAACTTCACACTAATCTAAGCTAAAAGTCTATTGAATAAGCTCACTCCAAATCTGATTCAAGTGGTGTTAAGACTCATTTTCCCCTTATTAAATGGATGGAAAGATGAAATTGCCCTTGAAAACACACTTTCGGACTTGTGCTCGAGCAGATGCTCGAACAAGGCACAACCAACGCTCGATCAGGCTTGATCGAGCGCACCCCTCATGGTCAGGTCAAAGGACTTTGCTCTCGAACAAGGGCTAGCCAGCGCTCGATCAAGGTTCAACCTTCGACGCCCGAATTTGACTTTTTTTGTTTTAATCTGTTTGCTCATTCAAGTTTCCTAGGGTATTCCTCTTGTCATTAAGCCTCCCTAAATGCTCGGATCACATTTTGCCTTTCTCATTGTAATCTCCTTGATTTTGCCCGTTTTAACCTATAAAAGCAATTTTCTTCTACACAAGGGTGAATAACACAATATATAGCATAGGGTCAATAATTCATATAAATCACTTAATATCATGCTAGAATACACAAAATATGATGCAATTATTACCTTAATCATATTGAAGGCTATGAAATAGCTGCACCTGTTCGTGGATGGGTGGACAACCACCGACTATAATTTTTGGGTAAACAATGTTTAACATTAATTGAATGAATGAGGACAGTTGCAATTGTTCATCTTTTTTATAATACTTGGATTGACATTATGCAGGAATCAATGGATCCGATAGCAAAGGACTGGAAGTGCCATATAGATGCTAAACAAAAAGGTGCACCCATAGGTCCAGAGGAGTCATAACTGCATAGAAAATTAAAACTACTAACTAAATAAATGACTGGGACATCACCTGATTACGGTATGAGAATTAAGTGGGCAGATGCATCTAGTGTTTATGGCATAACAAGGATTAGCTCGAATAATTGGGTTTTGTGTCAAATTCGGCCATTAGAGAACTGGATCATTGTGTATGATTCGTTGTGTGTTAACTACGAAGTATGGCAAGGTAGGATGAAATTTGATTTAATTTATTTACATGGGTGGTTGGAGTATTGTTCGAAAGTGGGGTGTACAAGTGGGAGCTTAGCCCGGATACACCAAGACTGCGGTGTGTATTGCCTAAAATTTTTTGAGTGTTCTATATCCGGTAAATCTGCTAAGTTGATAGACTAAAAAATGGTTCCAAGGTACCGTGAATACATCTCGGTAGACATCTTTCAGATTGCTACATTGATGAGCTGCTAGTCTGAAGAATTCCTTGTATTTTGTATTATTCGAATTGTTGGAGGCTGATGAGGTGTTGTGGAAAGATTGATATATGTGTTGTCCATTTTCGTAATCAGAGCTCAAAATTATTAATAATTATGCACCCACTCACTGTATAAAAGGTGAAGTTGACATATGAATGACAAAAGTTGGGGCCATATGGATGTTCCTGCTAACGAAATCTCCACAAAAGTAGTTTTATGTGGCTAACTAATGCGATTTCATTAACAACCGATTGAATTCAATTTATTGGAATTGCAGAGTGTTTAATTCGGGAAAGATTTCGACAGAACTTCGTTACAGCAGCAAAAACTTATTCTTATTTCTGAAAAATAGCCTATTTATAGGCAAAAATACAAGTAGGAGGTGGCATTTGCTTTGCCACGCTTCATATGAGGCTTACAAGTGTCATTAACCGCTTAAACAAGATAATTACAATGGAAAATTGGCTAAAAATGGTAAAAACAGGGTTCTAGTGGTCGATCTTCACAACAGGCGAGCAGCTCTTGATGTTGGGCGACCAGCTCATGGGGCGAGCACGTGAGTTTCTCGCCCATTTCATGGATTTCAAGACCTTCTCGCCCATAATAAACATATAGGAGAGCAGGTGAGCTGCTTACCCATTTCCTCTCTGGCACTGCTGCTCGGTCCTTTCTTGTCTATTCATCGATTCTTCATGGTTTTGCCCTTGTTTATCAAGTTTGATTAGCCATTTCGGGACACGTCATCCGTTAATTCCTTGATTACTTTCTTAAGTACTCAGATTAGTTTATTTCATCAACAGTTGCCCCCTAGCTCGATATTTGTTCGAACCTTCGGGAGAACAACAATTATCGGGCTATCTGGGTCATCTGGGAAATTTCCTCGCAGTATTGAAGTAATCAAGGGCTCCTCATAATCTGCAATCATTTGGAATGTGGATATACTGAAGGACCCCCGTGGCCTCATTAAAAACCTAGCCGTAAACCACCCTTGTGGATAAACCGGTCGTAGGAAAAAGAGATACCAGGGTGTACCCTCTCATATCCATACCCAAATGATATAAAACCCTAAAAATGGGGTTAGTGTGCCCTTGGATTGTTGAAATTGGCAATCAACAGCTTGAATTGATGTTGGAGAGCAAGTGGCGAGCAGCTCACTAGGCGAACAAGTGAGCTGCTCGCCTATTTTGAATATTAGGTGGACGAGCAGTTTAGCCGGTGAGCAGGTGAGTTATTCGTCTGTTTTGCGAGCTCCTCGGGCGTGGAATTCGAAATGCCTTCCCTTATATTGGGTGCTTCTTTTCAGTTTTTTTAAATAATTGCGATTTGGTCCCTGATTAATTGCAAACAAGAGCCTCCTCCTTTCCTTATAAATATCGGGATTCAAAACCCTCATCCCCTTCTTTTGTTCTTTTCCCTTTTGCGAATAATTTCTCCAGTGATTTCGTTCTCAAAGCCTTGTTCGGCGACGTTGAACAAAAAGGTAGTGTTCTTGTTCATCTTTCCTTATTCTTTCTTCTCTTTTCTTGTTCTTCGATCTTCGCTGATCGAAAGTTGATTTTGGGAGTAGGCCGTCGCCAGAAATCTGTAGTGGTTTAGGTGTCCTTCGTCGAAATCGAGGTTTTGGGTTTAGAATGATTCAAACATAGGATTTGATGCCGCCAATTTTTCGTATTTGAGTTTTGGATTTTGAAGCTTCTTCGCCGGAAAAAATGGTATCCTCGCCGCCGTCTGGCGATCCGCCGCCGTGCAACCCAGAGAAATGCCCTATGGTTGAATCTCCCTTGCGAGATTTGTGGTATTACTCGAGTTTGGTTCAAAACCAAGGTACGGGGAGCTTAGTGATCAGTTCGAATTCCCGGCAGCGTGATCGGGCGGTGCAAGAACAAAGGCGAGCAGGTGCAGCTGCTCGCCAGTAAATTTCAACAGCTGCTCGCCAGGATGCCTCTACTGCTGCTCGCCAGGATGCACAAGGAGCTGCTCGCCCGGATAGGCGAGCAGGTGCAGTTGCTCGCCAGGACACCCAAGGTGTTGCTCGCCTGGTGTCTGAAGGAGCTGCTCACCAGACTAGGCGAGCAGGTGGAGTTGTTCGCCGGATTAAACAAAGAGCTGCTCGCTCCAGGCGAGCAGGTGCATCTGATCGCTCCCAGCCTTCGGATAGGGATTTACGAGCGGCTCGTCGTGCACAGACTGCTCAACGTAGACAACCGGCTTCCCCTCCGCCTGCTAGGAGAAGATTGCTATTAGCAGACGAGGACACTGAGGATGAAACTGATCCGAACGTTCGTTCAGCCATTCATGATGCCTTCGGGACCAATACGAGTCTCCTGATACTGAAGTCGGAGTCCCACCAATAAAAATATAACATTTGGCGTCCAAAGTGCTAAAATGGCTTGTACACCTGATTTTTGGAGGGAAGAGGCAAAAAATTCCTATATAAAGCTACAAGGATGAAAATATCCCGAGATATCCCCAATATATCCATTTTCGTAGGCATCGATATCGTATTGGGTAGAAAAAAAAATATCGATAAATATCGGTTTGTAATATCAATATCGCTTATTTTTTTCATAAATTAGACTAAATATCGTTAAATATTGAGAAAATATCAATGAATTTCAAAAAAAATAGTGTGTATGTATAAACTTATTACAATTGTAAAATTTATTCAAATTCTTTTGTTAAATTTATTTTTTTATCTTATTCTAAATTTTTTAGTTTTTTTTAAATTTACCAATATCGATATATCCGTCGAGATTTCCAGAAATTTAAGTCCTCAATATTTTCATCGATACCGATATTTTCAACCTTGCATACATATTGAAAAAGGAAAGAAGCAAAGTTAGGTTGTTTCATACATGTCCCAACTCCATTAGTAATGCTGGATGTAGCTTTTTTGTTTGGACCAATGAACATGAAATTGCTTGGGCCAAACATAATCTTAAATCTTCCACACCAAACATTAAATATCCTTATTTTTCTTCCCTTAAAGACTTTTTCACACCAACAACAACCTCTGGTAAGCTAGACAAATGATAAATTTATTACCTCTTGATATAAGAACCCACATTTCATTTGGGACTAAATCTGTTCAAAATTTGCAATTTGGGACTAAATGTGTAAGTTATGGGACCAAAAATGTCATTTTCTCGAAAAGGGATAAAAATAACTAACGCCCACGTGAGAGACACATGACATATTCCGTTAAGTTTTAACGGACTTGGGACTAAATGTGTGAAAATAATGAATTTTGGGACTAAATATGTTCAAAATTTACAATTTGGGACTAAATGTGTAAGTTATGGGACCAAAATCGTGAACCCCTGTGGTTGATGGGACCAAAAGTGTCATTTTCTCATTTTGAAATTGTATTGCAAATTAAAGTGATGTTAAATATTCTTTTTTTAGTAAAATTTAAGGTGGAGAGCATTTTGAAATAAACCGATTTTAAAAATGAGAATGTTAAAAGAAATTCAAATGATAAAGGCATTTTGGAGTTCATGTAATTTGAAGAGATAAATAATTAAGTTTAATTTTCTTGTAATTATGTATAAAGTAAAAATATATAACAGTATTTTATTTGTGTTATTTAATTTTTTATTTTACAAAATAATTTTTTAGTAGAACATGTTTCAAATTGTTTGAAGAATTTCTTAATTGTGATGTTTATGTGGCTGATTTAATATGTCAATTCTTCCAACTCACGTAACTACTCTTCCACTTATTATTAGCATTGTTATTATTATTATTATTGTTATATTATTCATATTTTTTACTTATTCAAAAAATAAAATTTCCAACTCACGTAAGAAAAATAAAAAATTTAACAACATGTGCATGTATTTTCTGCCTACAATGTAGGGTTTACTAATTTTGAGGAAATATGACTAAAGTGTTTAAAATTTTCACTCAAATCTTTTTCTTTATTTTTATTATTCATATTTTTTACTTATTCAAATATTTTTTTTCCAACTCACGTAACTACTCTTCCACCGATTATTAGTATTATAACTATTGTTATTATTATTATTTATCACATTTTTTACTTATTAAAAAAATAAAATTTCCAATTCACGTAAGAAAAATAAAAAATTTAACCACATGTGCATGTATTTTCTGCCTACAATGTAGGGTTTTCAAAATTTATAAAAAAATCCAAAAAACAGTAATTACCTATTTTGAGGGAATATTATATGACTAAAGTGTTTAAATTTTTCACTAGTCAAATCCTTTTCTTTATTATTATTATTTGTGGAATAATTGTGAAGTTCACTAATAAATAAAGTAATTATTTATGAGTGTGAAAATTAAATAATATTTTCTAAAAAGAAAACGAGAATAAATATGGAAGGCGGACGAAAATTAAAAGTGAAAATAAATATTTGGGACGGAGGGAGTACATAAAAAAAAAAAAATTTCTTAAATTATAATAAAACGGAATGATAGTTTTTTAGGTATTACATCTTTTTTTTCTTCAATTTCTCAATTTCTTTTAAACCGCTCACTTTGTGCAACTTAATCTCAATATAACTATTTTTATTGTTTATATGTAATTATTTAATATTTTACTTTATTGGTATAAATTTGACTTATTCGATTAACTTGAAATTTAATTTGTATAATATTTAATCAAATCGATACAAAATATTAAATAGGCAAATCTTTAATTTGACATGTAGTTGAGATATATTTCAAAAACTATACATACAATATATAATTTTTTTACTATATATACAATATATAATATTTCATAAATAGATAATTTTTTTTACTATGCATACAATTTTTATTTCATAATATTTCAAGTTTACATACTATATATATATAATATTTTATTTTATTTTATTTAATATAAATAAAATATATTGGCAAACTTATTAACGAGCTTATTCGCGAGCTTGTAGACGAGCCTGTTCGCGAGCTTATAGACGAGCCTGTTCATTAGCTTTTTAACGAGCCTGTACGCAAGCTTTTTGACGAGCCTGTTCACGAGCCCTGTTCGCTCTGTTTGCGAGCCTATTTGCGAGCCTGGTAATCAAGCCTATTCGCGAGCTTTTGAGTGGAATACTATCAGGCTCAAGCTCGGCACGATAAAATAATTGAGCTCGAATTCGGGCTCGAGCTCGGCTCGTGAAATTTAACAAATGAACTTGAATGAATATTTTTCAAGCCGAGACCCGAATAGTTCACGAACGGCTTGACTCGTTTACATCCCTACCCAAAGCTGAGAAGTACACTGATGAAGAAAAGAGAATCAGGAAAGATAGAAAGAACGAAAAAGTTTGACAAAGAGAGAATTAGAGCACTACTTTCTGAGTTTGATAAAAATCAATAAGACTGTCCCTCTTCTTCTCAAAAGTCAACTGCAGATTTAGAAGACTCTGACTCTACAGACTGAGATGAAGAAGCCCTGATCTGTCTTATGGCTAAAGATGAAGAGGTATGCTCATCATCATCAAGTTATATTACAGAAAATGATTCTTCCAGTGACATGCTAAGTGCAATCCAAAGACTACAAGAAGAAAATGAAGACCTTAGAAGAGATAATCATATTGGAAGGGAACATGTGAAAGCTTTGTTAGCTGGAGTGGAAGATGCTGAAAATCAACTGCCGATTCTACAAGAACTGAAGGAAAGTTACAGTTGTCTGAAAGATGATAATGAAGAACTCTTCAATGAAGCAAGTTGTAGAGCTGCAGATTGTGCTGAGTTGAAGGAAACAATAAGAACTCAAGAACTAATGATAGCTGAGCTCGAAGAAAGCAATGCTTATTATCAAAAGAAGCTAGATTGTTTTGGAAAATCATCCAAACAGTTGAAGAAGATGCTATCTGAGCAAAGGCACTCAAAGGACTTGACTTGAATAGGATATGATCCTTGCGTCTGGATGAAATACTTGCAAAAGTCAATTCCAAGACCTGAAAGAAATTTCATCAAAGAATCATCCCCTCAAGAAGCTGTAAACTCAACCCTACAACTAGAAGATTTGAAATTCTTGAACTCATTCAAAGAATTATCACCAAGAAGACAACAAAAGATCAAGGAGATCATGGAAGATACTGAAGAAGATGTTTCAAACATCAAAACATGATTCTGAAACCAACTACAGAATCAAACTTACAGTCAGAAGAAGAAGTCTTTCATAAATTGGATATGGAAAGAAGACTCAACTTTGATAGATTCTGGAATGAAAATATGTCAGACAAGTCTCCCTCTTCAAGCACTCAAAGAGGAGGATCAAGAAAGAACTGTAGAATTAACAACTCTACAGCTCCTAAAAAGGCTTGGATTGCAAAGAGTAACACTGGAGGAAATCCAAAGTATTGGATTTCTAAACAACTCACTTTGTTTTGCAGGGACATGTTACAACCATCAAAAGAGAGATTTGGTACATTGACAGTGGTTGTGCAAGACATATGACTGGAGATACAAGTTTGCTACAAAATGTGAAAGATCATAAAGGTCTAAAAGTTTTTTTGGTGATAATGCCAGTGGAACAGCTAAAGGATCAGGATGTCTACTCAAAGGAAATATTCAGATCAATGATGTTTACTTGGTAGATGGTTTAAAGCATAACCTGCTTAGTGTGAGTCAATTTTGTGACAAAGGCTACACTGTAGACTTTACACATGACACTTGCATATTCAAAGATATTGAATTCCAAACCACTAAACTGACAGGAACTAGAAAAGGGAATGTTTACATTGTGGAGTGGAACTCTACAGCTGAAACTACCTGCTTTCTAGCTAACAGTTCCAATGAAGTTAGTTGGCTATGGCACAAAAGAATGAATCACATAAACTTCGAAACCATGAATGAACTTGTGAATAACAGACTTGTAAGAGGTCAGTCAAACACTAAGTTCAAGAAGGAACACTTATGTGATGCTTGTGTCAAAGGGAAACAAATCAAGAAGACATTTAAAAGCAAGACACACCCAAGTACTTCAAGAACACTTGAATTACTGCATATGGATCTCTTTGGACCCATAGAACCAGTAAGTATAAGTGGGAAGAAGTATACTTTAGTTGTTGTAGATGATTACTCAAGATTTTCTTGGACAGTGTTTCTAAGAAAGAAGAGTGAAACTCTACAGTGGTTACTAGAATTGTTGAGAAGAATTCAAAATGAAAAGAATTTGAAGATTGTGAAGATTGATCAGATAGAGGAACAAAATTCACAAATCAAGTTATTGAAGGGTATTGTTCACTATATGGCATAATTCATGAATATTCTGCAGCTTGAACCCCACAACAGAATGGAGTTGCAGAAAGGAAGAATAGAACACTTAAAGAAGCTGCCAGAACAATTATTGTTGAAGCAAAGTTACCTAATAAATTTTGGGCTGAAGCAACAAGCACTGCATGCTATACTAAGAATAGATGCTTGATTGTTAAGGATCATAAGAAGACTCCATGTGAGTTATGGAAATGAAGGACTCCTAATATCTCTTATCTACACATTTTTGGATGTAAATGCTTCATACTGAATAATGGGAAAGAACACCTTAAGACTTTTGATTCAAAGTCAGATGAAGGTATCTTTCTTGGTTATTCTAATGTTAGCAAAGTATTTAGAGTGTATAATAAGAGATTAATGATTGTGGAAGAATCACATCATGTTGTTTTTAATGAACAACATAATTTCCCTGAAGAAATTGTTGAAGACTATAAAGAGGACAACTCTACAGTCACAAGTCAACAACAGTATGTTGAGATCAAAACTCCTATAGATTTGACTAACAAAGGCTTTGGCACTGTGATAGTTGAGTTACCTCCATTGGAGAATGTTGAAGACCTAGTCTATGAGAATGTTCAAACTGAAGTAGAGACACAAACAAAAGGACTTGATGAGTCTGCAGTAGGTGAATCTACAACTGTAGAGAACAATGATCAAAGACTGAAACCTATGTCAGATTTGATTTGGTTGAAAGTTCACCCTCCTGAACATGTAATTGGAAACCCATCAGATGCTGTAAAAACCAGAAAACAAATCCATGAGGCAATGTTTGCTACATTTCTTTCATCTTCAGAACCTACTGTTATTCATGAAGCACTGCAAGATGTCAATTGGATTATTGCAATGCAAGAAGAATTGAATGGTTTTGAGAGAAATCAAGTATGGGAACTTGTTCCAAGACCTAGGAATCACAAAGTGATTGAAACTAGGTGGGTATTCAAGAACAAAATTGATGAAGATGGAATTGTGACCAGAAATAATGCAAGGCTAGTTGCCTAAGGCTATTGTCAATCTGAAGTCATAGATTTTGATGAATCATTTGCCCCAGTTGCAAGATTAGAAGCCATAAGAATCTTTCTAGCCTATGCTGCACATATGAACTTTACAATCTCTCAAATGGATGTAAAGAGTGCATTTCTCAACGGTTTACTATCAGAAGAAGTGTATGTTGAACAACCACCAGGATTTGAGGAATCTACAGCTGAAGATATGGTTTATAAGCTTAGAAAAGTCCTTTATGGACTTAAACAAACACCAAGAGCATGGTATGATACCCTATGTGATCATCTGATCAAAAATGGATTAAAAAAGGGTATGGTTGACAAAACCTTATTCAGATTACAACATGGGAATGATATTTTACTTGTCCAAATCTATGTTGATGATATAATGTTTGGCTCAACCAATGAAGAATTATGCAGAAAATTCTCTAAGCTCATGACTGAGAAATTTGAAATGAGCATGATCGGAAATCTGAATTTCTTTTTGGGATTACAAGTGAAGCGAATGAGAGATTGAATTTTCATCAATCAAGATAAATACACTCAAGAGCTTATAAAATGATTTGGAATGGACAGTTCTGTTGATAAAAGGATTTGAGCCTGAGGATTAGATAATAAACAAGCAGGAATGAGTAAGCTGCTCGCCCATATTCTCGCCCACATGCTCGCCCGAGCCCAGAGGTGTCGAAGTAACAAGCCTACATGGCCACTCCCCAGTTGCTCGCATCAATGCTCGCTGGCCTGCTCCCCAGATTGGTCGCCCGAGGCTCTGAGTATAACAAAGCAACAAGCCTATGAAGCCAGGACTAGGTTGATCGCCTTGATGCTCGCCCGCCTGCTCGCCTCCGTGCTCGCCTTCTGCCTGGATACGACAAGGCAGCAAGCCAATAGGATAAGCCTACGTTGCTCACCACAATGCTCGCTCCATTGCTCGCTTCACTGCTCGCCCCCTTGCTAGTCCCTTCTTTGAAGGAAAGAAGACACAAGATGTCTAAGGAACCTGTGTGAAGGGTTCGGGTCGTTTGGGCTAGAGTGGGGTGAAACTTCCAGGGGATGACAAGTGGAGGACACTTGTCACCACCAGGAGCCATGTGGCTTGAATAGGCGCCACCTCACCCTTAAAAAGGGTATAAATATGTAAAAATAGATCATTTGGAAGGATCTGAAATCCAAATACAAAGAGCCCATTTATGAAATTTCTCTCTTTATAATTCTCTTTACATTTCACTTAATAATTCCAATTATCATCTTTTAATTATTGTTTGAGTGATTTTCATAGATCAGTTAGCCACATAACATTACAATTAGTAAAATCATTCAACAATTTGGCGCTAGAAGGAGGGTTCAAACCTCTGTCAATTGAAGTATTTAGTACTTACTCATCATTATTCCGAAGAACACGAAGAACGTTCTTTGAAATTTAGTGAGAGTTTTGAAGAGTATCTTCAATTGTGAGTGTTTTCAAGAATTTGCTGTCTTCGAAAACACGAACTAGAAAAGATTTCTTTGAAAACCCATCTATTATATTCAATTATTACCACAAACAATGACGAGACATACGTACGAGGCCTCCCACGATGAATCCCACACCACCTCGACAAGTCGAAGGTGGAGAGGACGGGGACCATCCGGACACCGTCGAACTGAACAAGCTCGTGTCTCGGTGTTACCGGCGGCTCCAATCGGTCAACAAATTGAAACTACCATTGAATCAATGGTTAGAACACCTGAGGACATCGAGAGAGCAATGGCCACCCTGAAACAATTACAAAGGCAGTAGATGGTAGTAGCACGTCAACCGGTGATTCAGGTTGCCCAGACTGAGACGAGACATGATACTCGAACAAGCTACCATCCTCAGGAGGAAGAAGCCAGTAGTGGACGTGTCGTACCCAAAAGTTCAAGAGGCAAATAGAAAATGTCTGATCGCCTCGGACCACAACCCCAACGCTCAAACCAGCGACCAGCTGGGTGAGCAGACGGGCGACCAGCTGACCAAGCACATGACCAACTTGAAAGCCTTGACGGGTCACAAGGCGATAGGCGCAGTAATCAAAATCATCACTCGGAAGGTAGAAGGTCAGAGCATTCGTACCGCCAAGAGCCTTGCGAGTCTGATGCTCGACATCAACGCAGGCCGGTACAAGAAAGGCTAAGGAGACGGACATCCGAGAGGTTAGGACCAAATGCCACAAGTAACCTCCAGCGACCGCACCGAGAGATTGCCCAAAGTGAGGGACTGCCGGGGGCGGCATGTCATCATGAGGTGCACCCGGAACAGCCTCGACGAGGGGGATCATTCCGGGGGTCATCAGTTCTAGAGATCGAAAAGTTGAAGAAAGCTGTGGAGGACTTACAACACCAGGTGGCCATCAAGGACAAGGTGGAGACGTACACGTCACTTCCAATATCACCATTGTCACCAGTCATCCTGACTGCACCCATTCAGAAGAAGATACAGTTTCCCTCATTGGTGTTGTACGAAGGAGAGTCTGACCCCAAGGTTCATATCTCAAAGTACGCTGATTACATGATCTCAATGGGGGCATCAGACGCGATGCAATGCCGGAACTTTCCCTTAACTCTTGGAGACCGTGCGCACAGATGGTTCTCAGCCTTAACACCTGGATCGATTCAATCATTTGGACAGTTGACCCGGGAATTCTTGTCCCATTTTTCGGGGTTCGGAACGTATCTGACGCAAAAACACAGGTTGGCCAACATCTCGCAAGGGGCCGAGGAAACTGACCAGCAATATCTGGAATGATTTGATAAAATCCTTTTGGAAGGAGAAGCGGTCAGTGACGATACAAAGGTTGTGGCAGTCATGGCGGTACTGCGTAAAGGAACGGACCTGTGGAAAGAGATGCATCTAGCTTGTCCTAGTACATATGCTGAGTTCCGCCACAAAGCCGGTGTGTACGTCGCAATGCAAGAAGCAATGGCCAAACAATTGGGTCCGGAGGTTGATGATAAGAAGAATGGGAAGAAGCCTGGTGGTAGTGGTTACAAGGCCCCGAAAAATTTGAAATCATTTGGGGACACGGCGGAATACAAAGAAAAACTAAACGAAGTGTTGACTACCACGATTGACCACGTCTTCACAGTTGTGAAGGATCAAGATATGTTGGCTGCACCCCGAAGGATCAGGCAGGATCGAAGCAAGCTAAACCCAAATAAATTTTGTGCGTATCATCAAAGTATCGGGCACTTTACTAGTGAGTGCCGCGATCTGTTGAAGCAGTTGTGGAAGTTTTATGAAGATGGGAAATTAGCCGAGTTCGTCAAGAAAGCTCCGGGGAAAAGGCAACGTCAGACAAGACAGGAAGGCTCAGATGATGAAGGTAGTGATGAGGCAGAAAGAGCCCCAAACACACAAGTAAGAAGAGGTCCACCAGCAAGGCCGACGCATCTGGAGCCGAACCGAGAAATCCTTGTGATTGAAGAAATTAGTTCGGCAGGAGGAATGGTGGATGGCCGTCCCACATCAAAGAGGCAAAAGAAGGCAGAAATTCAGGCGGTCAATCAGGTACATGAGATGTGGTCCGGATCGAAAGTAACTACTAAACCAACTGTGGATTTGACTTTCTCTCAAGCAGATCTCGAAGGGATCCTTACACCGCACAAAGACTCCTTGGTTATCAGCGCCAATATAATGAACGCAAGAGTGCACCGACTGCTAGTGGATACTGGAGCCTACACAAACATCCTATTCAAAAAGACACTAGACCAGTTAGGAGATTACGAATCCTACATAGAGGATTGTAATCACAAAATAGTGGGATTCGGAGAGGTTGTGTCCGTCCCACTAGGTGTAATAAGATTGCATGGTCACACGAGTATATGACCGGCATACCAGTAGAGCATGCGTGCCACCGCCTGAACATAGATCCCACAAAAAAGCCTATCCGTCAGAAGAGAAGAAAGTATGGGCCAGACAAGTATGAAGCATTAACTGGCGAGGTGAAGAAACTTTTGGACAATAAACTCATAAAGGAAGCACTATGTCCTCAATGGGTGGCGAATCCGGTCTTGGTCAAGAAACCGAACGGAACATGGAGACTATGTATAGACTTCACAGATCTCAATGCAGCATGTCCGAAGGATAACTTTCCGTTGCCCCACATCGACCAGCTGGTAGATAATACGGAGGGACATGAACTAATGACATTTATGGATGCCTTTGCAGGTTATCATCAGATTGCCATGCATCCCGATGATCAAGAACATACAACCTTTTATACAAACAAAAATTTATTTTGTTGGAAAAGGATGCCCTTCGGGTTGATCAATGTCGGCGCCACATATCAAAGATTGGTCAACAAGATGTTTGACCAACACCTTGGTGACACAATGGAGGTCTATGTTGATGACATTGTAGTGAAGAGTCTTAGAAAAGAAGACCATTTGGAGCACCTCAAGCAAGCGTTCGACATCATGAGGGCGTATAACATGAAACTTAACCCAAAGAAGAGCAGCTTTGGGGTGCAATCCGGTAAGTTTTTGGGACATCTCGTAAGTCAACGGGGCATAGAAGTTAACCCTTCGCAAGTCAAATGTATCCTGGACATGGGACCACCGAATGATGTACCGGCAGTTCAAAGACTTACCGGATGTCTTACGGCACTCAACAGATTCATTTCCAGATCCGGGGATAAGAATAGACCCTTCTTCGAGTCTATCAAAGGCAAGGGCATCTGCAAAAGAATCGGGAAGACCAATTATGTGTGGACGGACGCTTGCCAAAAGGCGTTCGAAGATATAAAGAACTACCTCAGTAATCCCCAGATCCTGTCAAAACCAGTGCCAGGAGAAAAGCTGTACATATACTTGGCAGCGTCAGAGGTAGCCATAAGCTCAGCTTTGGTGCGTGCAGAAGGCAAGACACATCTCCCGATATACTATGTTAGCCAAGTGTTGCATGAGGCGGAGCTACGATATTCCCCAATGGAGAAGTTGGCATATGCAGTAGTGATGAGTGTACGGAAACTCCGACCATATTTCTTCGACCATCAAGTGGAATTTTTGACAACATTTCCCTTGAGGCAAGCCTTACATAGACCTGATACTGCCGGACGATTATTAAAGTGGTTACTAGAGGTTAGCCAGTATGGTATAACATACGCACCCCGAACAACGATCAAAGGGCAGGCTCTGGCAGACTTCATAGTAGAGCTAACCTACCCTCAAGATCCGACGAGGGGATGTATTTACCCATGGCACCTCTATGTAGACGGCTCAACAATAAGTTCCGCAGCCGGAGCGGGTGTCATCCTGGTAAGTCCCGACAAACAAGTGTTCACCTCAACAATAAGGTTCGACTTCCTAGCAACCAACAATGAAGCCGAATACGAAGTACTTATTGCGGGGTTGAGGCTATCGTTAGCTGTGGGGGCAACCAGACTTCAGATTTTTAGAGATTCACAACTAATCGTATCTCAAGTTCGAGGTGAGTACGAGGCAAAGGACCGACAAATGATCATCTACCAAAGGATCATTGCGCACCTGATATCAAAATTCAAGCAAGTTTACATTGAGCAAATCCCCCAGCTAGAGAACACCCAAGCGGATGCTTTAGCCCGGTTAGCTACAAGCACCGGAGAACCAAGCATCTCAGAAGTGGTGGTCACAAAGCTAACTAATCCTTCAACATTTGATTATGTTAATCAAGTGTTGAGGAGGGGGCAACAAATAATCAATAGCCAACAACAGTCTACAAATGATTGGCGAACACCTATCAAGAAATACTTGTCCAACGGAGAACAGCCAGGAGATCCATGGGAAGCACAGCGAATTGTGAAGCAGGCCGCGAGATACACGATTGTCGAAGGGCAGCTATATAAAAGAGAAATCTCACTACCATTACTCAAATGTCTTTCCTCGGAAGAAGGTCAAAAGGTGTTAAAGGAAATCCATGAAGGGATATGTGGAGGACATGCTGGGGGGCAAGCCTTGGCTTACAAAACCATCAGGCAAGGGTATTATTGGCCAACACTACGAAAGGATGCTATCAGATATGCTAAGAGATGCTTGAAGTGCCAACAGTTCGCTTCGAGTATCCACACCCCGGCACAAGAGTTGAAATCAGTATATAGTCCATGGCCATTTGCTAAATGGGGTATCGACTTGATCGGCCCATTCCCTCCCGGGAAGGGGGGGGGTAAAATTTGTAGTGGTGGCCGTGGACTATTACACTACGTGGGCCGAAGCTGAAGTACTAACGATGATAACCCAAGAGAAGATGATAAGCTTTATTTGGAAGAACCTGGTATGCAGATTTGGGTTACCACAGTCAATAGTCACGGATAACGGGAGGCAGTTTGATGGAAGTAAGTTAAGAGACTTTTGCACATCTTGGAACATCAAGAAACATTACTCCACACCATATCATCCTCAATCAAACGGACAAGTTGAAGCAGTGAACAAAATTTTGAAACACATCCTAAAGATTCGGTTAGGAGAAAAAAAGGGCAGTTGGGCCGACGTGCTTCCGGAAGTCTTATGGACTTACAGAACGTCCTACAGAACAAGTACCGGGGAGACACCGTTCACAATGGCTTTCGGAGTTGAAGCAGTCATCCCAGTGGAGGTCCAACATCGGACATGGAGGATAATAGAATACAATGAGGAAGCAAATGAAGGTGATATGGCGGTAGAGAAAGACTTGATTGAGGAAACAAGAACCTCAGCAGAATTAAGGAATGCAGTCTATAAGCGAAGAGCCGAGAAATACTACAACTCACAGGTAAAAGATAGAAAATTCTAAATTGGCGACCTGGTGATGCGAAGGATATTAGCAGTCCCAACTGGAGTGTTTGGTCCAAAATGGGAAGGTCCGTTCAAAGTAACAAAAAGTTGGCCAAATAGGACATATGACCTGGAGGATATGCAAGGCAACTCTTCGGCATACACATGGAATGCGGCGCATCTCAAAAAATTCTACCAGTGAAGACTTGTGTAAATTTTCTAAGAAAACCTTGCTTGCCCGACATGTATAGGGGCAAGCAGGTCCATATTGGAGGAAGACAAGTCTGTAAACGTTATCATTATGTTGAATAAAGAAGTTTCCTTTCAAATTGATGTGTCAAAAGATTTCTTAAGTTATAAGCTCACAAGACTTGCAAGTCCACAATAAAGGCAAGGTATTGAGACTAACCCTAAGGTTATGCCATTAAAAGGGAGTCCTTACCGATCAATAAGCCTACATCCAAAGAGATGAAAAATGAGGTGTAAATTCGCGATTCCGCAAAAGGAAAAGTAAGACGAATCAATTAAAACACTATACATGAGAAATGAGCAATAAATAACTTAGACAGGAATATCGACAAAGCTCAAATGCAATTAAACACATAAGGAAGGAAACCACAAAATTCATTAATATCAAAAGGATGTTCAGGTACATATGGGGCGCCTTCGAGGGCGTAGGAAGCAAAAAGTTGCAAAAGAAGAAAATGTAAAACAAAGGAGCAAAATGTAGCAAAACCACTTTACTGGTCGCCAGGCTGGTCGCCCACCTGCTCGCCAGCCTAGTCGCCAGCCTGCCCGCCAACCTGTCCGCCAGCACCTGAAGGAGAGAGACCAGGGAGGACTTCGAATGGGGATAGACCCTCAGTGTCCACCATCACATCGTCCTCAGCATTGATCTGAAGAGGGGATAGTTTCCACCAATGATCTTAAGTGTCGAAGGCACAGCACTTAAGTCGACTCCCATTTCCTCGAGGTCCCCGATATCCACCACCAAACCTTCCTTAAGAGGACGTTCAGTAAGGAAGTCGGTGAACTCCTTCTTCAAGGCTGTCCAGGGGTCCTCATTCTCACCAACAGCATGGTGATAAGCCCGAAGGTTCTCAGCGAAGGCGTAAACAAAGCCGACGTAAGAGGACTCCGCTCGAATATTAGCAACAGCCTCGGGGGTATAGCAGTCAGTGTGAGCCGCTTTATGCTCGGAAAGTTGGGTCTGAGTAGCTTGGAGTTCATTCTCCAACTCGGTAATCCTCCTCCGAGCCACTCTGTTCTCTTCCAACTGAGCGCGTAAGCTCGTCAACTCAGCGCGTAAACTCTCAGCCTTGGTTTGGGCCCTCTCAGAATGGGCAATGGCCGACTTTTCAGCATCCAAAGAGGCCTTGGCTTTGGCCTCTGCCATAGCTATCTTCTTCTTAGCTTCATCTCTCTCCTTCCTCTCACCATCTGTCAGCACTGCGTAAGCCTTTTCTAAAGTCACAGCTTGCTTAAGGGTTCGCTGAGCACTGAAAAGAGCCCCACTCGTACGATGCATGGCCGTACGGATATTATCCGTCATTGACTGGTTGAATGATGTCTTCTTGAGGCTGAGACCAGTACCGAACGGTAGATTCAACGGCAAGGCGAGTGGTGGCGCTCCGGTGCTGGTAACGTGAGGGATCGTACCTGAATAAAAATTCAAAACAAGTCTAAAACAAATCCAAAAATTGTTCGAAGTGTAAGTATGTTACAAGTCTGAAGAGTATTACCCTGCTGCTCGATCCTGATCCCATCCAAGAATCGAGACATCCGACAACTGCCCAACAGATCGTATGGGGGCAGGAGCGGAGGAAGTGCCAACAGGGGCAGGAAGGGTCGACTCCGGAATCTCGACCCGGCCCGAGCCTCCTGGGGCTGAAGATCTTGTAGTTCTGGCCCTCTTGACGGCCTCACCTTCACGTTCAATGCGTGAACCATCTCCTCTGAGCACTAGCCGGTTACCACCGCTTGGAGAATCACTCGGAGCTTGATGATCCTCGGTACGAGGAGCCCAAGGGGCAACGGATCGGGTGTTCGGCCTGGAACCACCGGTCTTCTTGTTAGTCTTAGCAGCAACTTGAGCGGCTAACACCACGGATGGGGGATCCCTCTTGGTACGTGCCATCCCAAATTTCTGGTTTAGAGTCTTGAAAGATGGAGGGATGGCGATAGACACTTCAGGAACTGCAAGCATGAAGAGGCAAAAAGAGTTAGAAAAGTTTCATGAAATCTCAAAGTCAAGAAGTACTAAACAAGAAATCAAAATAGTTATACCTGCGGGATGAACAACCTGAGCTCGCAGATGGTGAGGAGTGGCGATTAACCCCGAGGCAACGCGGCAAGTGAATTTGTTTAAATACTCAAAAGTTCTGTCCTTCTTGTTTCGACGGCAAACAAGAATGCAGGTGAACTTGAACTCCTCAGACAAGCTAGTCTTCTTCCAACGCTGAGGGATCAAGCCTGTAGACACAAACAACAAAGAATGTCGGATATTGTAACAAGGGTGGAATCTAAAGTGCAAACGAGTCCTATGCTGTAACTCGCCAAACTCAGTAGGGGACATTATACGTCCCCCGAGACCCTCGTTGTTATCAGGAGCCCACCAGTCACCACCAATGAAAAAGAATTATTTCTTCCAGTCTCTCACTTTATTGGGCAGTCCCTCAAGGATCTTCATATCGCTCCTCGCTTTAAGGTAATAATAACCCTGACCTTCCTCAGAGCACATGCTAAGGCAGAGGGTGTAATTCACCTCTTGAGGAGTCAGGCGATCCTTGTACTTCTCCAAGGCGAAAACCATGCAGAGTGATATCAGGTACGTCCATGCGTTGGGGGTCAGCTGTGTGATCGCTAAACCCGTCGTCTCCAAAAAGCGCCCGATGAGGGGGTGAAGGGGTAACGTCACACCAGCAGCCAAGGTATGCACGTTTATGGCTGTTAATCCTTCCGGGGGACAGTCAGCTCTTTCTTTCTCCCGAGGAGCGTACATCGTGACGTCGCAGGGGATGTGATATTCCCTTCAGATGTGGTCAAGATCGTCCTCATCAATGACACTCACTACGGTGTTCGCCTTGTAGTTTGTGCGGTCACCTTGTTCAAGTTCCTGATACTACCGAGGAGGAGTCGGGAAATCGGCGGCATATCGCTCGTAGTATGCTCTCCAGTCGAACTCGTGTGCAATGCCTTCGGGAATGGACCTCTCGGACATGTGCGGTTGAGGGAAGCTGACAGACTCGAACCACTCAGTAATAGAGTCATCGCTATCGTCACTACTAGAGATCATCTCTACATCCTCCGTATCACCCCCTCTGGGCGAGCAACGGGCTACTTGATTTATTGCTCACCCAGCTGCTCACCGGGATGCTCGCCGGCCTCCTCGCTGGCTTGCTTGCCTCTTTTCTCCAAAAGCCGATTGACCTCCTCTACCACAGAATCAGATCCCGCCAAATGGACCGAGGACAAGCCCGCAATCGGGCCACCTTCCTCTATGTTCTCCACTATGGGTCGTTTGCCCGGATTCCAGTGAGAAATCATCCGACTCGAAGATGACGACATGGATTTGAGAAGAAAGGGGAAAAGACAAAGTTGATCCTAGGGTGTGTTAACTATGGATTACGGGCGTCATCAACGAGATTCTGGTCCGAAATTCCGGCAAAGAATCCGACGAACAAATACACAAAATGGACATGCAAAAATTAAAAGAAAATGAAGATAATGTAAAGAAAAGAGAAAAGGAATCGAGGAACTACCTGGGACGTTAGGTCACAAAACTGTTCGCCGGAATAATGAAAATTGCTAAAGTCATCGGGAAAAGCTCAAGGATTGAATCGCCAAAAATTTCTAGAGAGTAATGGTAAATGAGGAGTAAGATGAATAGTGGCTGAGGAACCCTATTTATACGTTCGGGTAAAAGTGAAAGAGGGAAACGAATTTCAGGGACTTGGTTGCAAAATATTTGAAAAGTTTCTGAAAAGGCGCGCCTTTTCATGCGACTGATTGGCACACGAAACGAGGAGGCACCTCGTTTTCTGGACCATCGCCTTAATTGATGAAGAGAGAGAGGGCGAGCAGAAGGGCGAGCACCATGTTTCTCGCTAAGTTGCTCGCCCAATTGCTCGCCCAGTTGCTCATCTACATGATAAAGATCAACTCCAGTATATACTTCGATGTTAAATCAAAGCATATACTGAGGGGCAAATGTTGATAAAAGGATCTGAGCCTGAGGATTAGATAATAAACAAGCAGGAATGAGTAAGCTGCTCGCCTATATGCACGCCTGGGTGCTCGCCCACATGCTCGCTCGAGCCCAGAGGTGTCGAAGTAACAAGCCTACATGGCCACTCCCCAGTTGCTCGCATCAATGCTCACTGGCCTGCTCACCAGATTGGTCGCCCGAGGCTCTGAGTATAACAAAGCAACAAGCCTATGAAGCCAGGACTAGGTTGATCGCCTTGATGCTCGCCCGCCTGCTCGCCTCCGTGCTCGCCTTCAGCCTGGATATGACAAGGCAGCAAGCCAATAGGATAATCCTACGTTGCTCACCACAATGCTCGCTCCATTGCTCGCTGCACTGCTCGCCCCCTTGCTAGTCCCTTCTTTGAAGGAAAGAAGACACAAGATGTCTAAGGAACCTGTGTGAAGGGTTCGGGTCGTTTGGGCTAGAGTTAGTGGGGT